>JAXDDW010000041.1:2817500-3055000 GCA_034670385.1 Hoplostethus mediterraneus | reverse complement strand
CTACATTGTTACCATGCTTTCACCGTCCTTGTTAAAGTTACAAAGCTGAAAGAGAAAAGAGGAAATAAGTTAGTAAATGTGTGATTCATGTGTGTGTGGTTGTGGGGGGGGGGTTTAGCTGTGAGAGCTTCTTTTTAATGATCAAGGCACGGATGGAGAGCCCGGTTCTGATTGTACAGTTTAATGAGAGTTGGGAGTTGTGTGTGTGGTGACCGGGAGGTTTTCCGAACAAGACTTCTGAGACTTCTGTCTTTTCAAAAGCTCAATCGTTTGTTGGCTTCCCCGCTCATCAGTCGTGCTTGTATTATTCAGAGGCTCCTACTTTCTCTGTCGTTCCTTTAGCATTTTTCTTTAGAGAGGGGGGGATTAAAGTTAAAGCCTAAAGTTGCCCGTCCAACTGTTACTTAGCAACCCCGATATTACGGTATGCCGAGGAGCAGCGGTGGATGTGAAGCTTCTTTCCAGCTGCGTGTTTCTAAGTTGCTGGTCGCTGTGAACCATCAAGTGACGTCATGCAACAGTAAAACATAAAAGAGCTTTTCCATATTTTGGGGTTATTCTCATCTTAAATGTACCATTAAGTTTAGACTGCAGCAAGATAGAGATTATAGACCCATAATAATGTCACGTTTCTGATTTCAGTTAGATGCTGTACGTTACGCTACACCTTAAGGCAGCTCAGACTGAAGAAATCCTCCGCTCCACACAAGAGTAAGCATCCTTTTCCCCAGGCACGCCTCTCACCGTAACTTTTATGGTAAATTGATCTCTATAGTGTTGAAACCGCAGCTTTCTCTGGCTCTTTAAAGTGAAAAATGGTCTTTGCGCGAGGTGGTCCAGATGCTCAGGAGTGTCTTGGGAGGCCTGCTTACAGGAAACCGGGTCCGGTGTAGGGAAAAGCCGCCCGGAGAATCAGAACTGACTCCTCGTTAATTAGGAAGAAAGACGTGCTGAAGGTCTCCAGTCGGCCCGGCGCCGTCCCTCGGGAGCGGACCGCCTCGGGGACCCGCGGCAACAGAAAACCCTGTTTGTTTCCATGTTTATTTCCTGACAATGACATTTCCTCTGAGACCGTGGTGGATATTCTGCAAGGGTGGGAATCGAGCAAACGCCGGCGTCAGCGAATGTTGCATCAAATCTTTTGTGGTGCTAACGCTGAAAGATGCTCTGACTCTCTTTTTTTTTTTTCCCCGTAGACTTTCCCACTTCCTCCCTGTATTTTTAAGTGACTTTGTGTTTCTCCGTTACGGGCTGCCCTGCAGGGCACCAGCGCTACGCGTCTCACAGCCTCTCTGCTCTTATTACTGCAGTTACCCTCCTGTGAGGAAGCCTCGGCAGATAGAAGGACTGGTGATCAGTGACGCAGAACCAACCGGGGAGAGAGATGGGGGGAGAGGGTGGAAGAGGAGGCTGGAGAGAGAGAGAGAGAGAGAGAGAGAGAGAGAGAGACATTAAAAAGAGAGAGAGAGAGAGAATCTGACACTGCAGGAGTTACACTACAGGGACAGAAGAGGACTCCTAATAATCAGGAGGAAAGAAACCGCGGGAGGAAGAGAGCTAGATGAGTCGAGGGATGCTGGGGTTTTAAAGCTGGGAGGAGAGGTTGATGGATGAAGGGGGATGCGGGAGGAGAGAGGGAGGCTGTTGGAAATGAAGAGGCTTGCACGGCTGCCATGTCGGCGACATAGGAAAAGGCTGCTGAGGAGTGTATACCCTGATACGGAGAGAGTCTCCGCCTCGCCCTCAGCACTCTCAACCCCCGTAATGAGATGAGATCAATCACTCAGCGGGCCGCTAAGCCGCTGAGCTATTGTCTGCACTTTCGATACATCACACAAAGGTCAGCTTCCCGCACAGGTGGAGGAGCTTATCGTTGCCTAGTTACCTCCTCCTCTTAGTAATGAACTTAATGCACGGCAAGGATTATCATCAATATGATCAGATCAATATGACGGGAGAGTGAGGATGAGGAGGATAACCTTCCAGAAGATGACACAGTGTTTCATAATGTCATCACATTATTTCTACTGTATTTCTAACGGAGGAGTTTTATTCTGAAGTCAGATATCATTATTTATCGCGTCAAATTAAAATAAATGATGGATAATGGATAGCTGAAGACCTCGGGATGTGAGATTCATCCTCTCAGAAATATTGAACAGTGAAATACAGGTACTGATTTTCCAGAAAGCTTGCGTCAGACTGTTACCCTGACGTCTGTTCAGAAGGCACACGAAACCTTCAACCTCCTTCAACATTTTTCCTCGTCCCTCGCCGCTGACCCGTGTTGGATCCGTTAATTGCGTCCGATTTAAACAAGCGCCCCGATCATCACCATCATCACCATCATCACCATCATCACCATCATCACCATCATCACCATCATCACCGTCATCACGGCGGATAGCGCAATGCAAACGAGCAGACGCGGACCTCTGCGGTAATTGGCATGTGGTACCGTGATGAGTGGAGCAACCCAGAGAGTTTACAGGGTGTACGTGTGTGAGAAGCACTGTGGGTAATCGGGGGGGGGGGGGGGGGGGCCGAGCAACCGAGCTGCTAATTGGCACCGCCACTTCCGCCGCTAATTATAGCCTCTTGACGAGGTGGAGGCTGCAGCCCTGACAGGGAGGGTGGCGAGACGCCGCGGCGCTTGGTGGAAACGCATCCTGGAGAGGAGCGAGCGGTCGGCCCTCCTCTCGGGAGTCTCTCCGCTCGGAGACATTACTCATCCTGAGCGAAGAGCTGATTCAGGTTCCTGCACAGCGGCGCGAGGCCTCTGCGAGAAGAAGGCGGCGACCTTAAAGAGTTCGCGCATCTATTGTAACGCCAGCAGCTTGCAGAAGTCATGATTTGGATAGCTTAACCGGGTCGTTTTTCATTTTCCGCCATTACAGTAAAACTCGCCACCACAATGGGTAATTCATCACCTCGCCGGAGGGGTGTAATTCTGTTTGATGTATTTCTCCCTCCGAGGATAAGAAAATGACTTCACTATTTGTGTTGTATTTCACACACTCACATGTCCCCTTCCCTATCAAAGCTTATCACATAATTCTAGCGCGGCACCGTGAGTAACGACCGGCGGGAGCCGAGTGTGCAGGCTGCTGCGTTAATCTCAGGGTTTCTCAGGCCCCACTCATTACAAGGAGCCTCGCGTTGATTGACAGCGGTGGTATATGATGCTCAACCCACCCCCCCCCCCCCCCCCCGGTACGTTGATGCAGCTAGTAAATAGAGATGATGCATTCACTCCACGCGTCGGGTATCGATCCTGGGTGGATGCTGCCCTCATTTGCCTCTCTGTGCGTGACACACAGCAATTAGCGATCCCATTAGGACTCTCCATTACGCTATGAGGTAGCTCGTGGGCAGACTGGAGCATGGAGGCCTGTCGTGCCCCCCCCCTCACGGTGGTGGCAGATGTTGATATGGATGTCACCCCGGCCAGGCCACAGTCTCTCTCAGCCTCTCTGCAGAGTGTATAGGGCTCAGTTCAGCTCAGAAAAACAATTATTTCACAAGAAAAAGGCATTTGGCACAGATTTGTCACGTGATAATACTGATGATATTAGACCAAGATTGTTTTCGTGTATCGTAAATCACCTCGATCCCAACTCTGAGAGTCATTGCAGCAAACAGCACATTTCTACTAACAGCTGCAGACGAGTGTTGCCCCTCCCCGGAGAGCAGAGGAGCATTTTTAGGAAGTTGCTGGTGTTTATATCATGTCTGATTGTAGTTGAAATGCCACGAGACGCGGGGGGGGGGGGGAAGCGCTTTATTTATAACGGGGAAGTTGGTAGGACACCTCGCAGGGGCAGCAGCATCTCTCAGATCAATAATAAGACACACCGGCTTCTGGTTTGAGGGTTATTTCCACCCCCGGCTGAGATTCGGTTGCCCCCCCGGTATGAGCTGAGCTGAGCCGTGTTGAGTTGTTCTACGTCGCCCCGCTGATATTTGATTCTGTTTGAAGAGCGAGGCTGACAGCGCCGGTTCCTTCCCACCGGTGGCCGGCTTCGTCTCGTCGGCCCCGGGGCCTGGTCTCAGTTCTATTATTCACTCCTTTACCTCGGTCAGCGCTTCAAACCATACCTCACACACTAGGATCATCTATTGTAGGATCACCCCCCCCCCCGAAACAAGAGAGAGGCTCTCTCTGTGTTTACGCCCACCGCTGACTCCGCCAGGCTTTGTCACTTGTGTTGTATTATTCAGCCTGCCGAGTGCCGCCGGGTTCCCCTGGAGACGAGGCTCTGCTGTCCCACCGGTGCCCTTCAGTCCTCCATTGTAGTCTTGTTTTGGTAGAGATCAACAAACACGCCTTTCCCCTCGCTGCTTGCTAACCCGCCATTATTTCACCGGGATGTTACGAGCAGTGGCAGCTCCCTAGAATGACTACTCATGCGAGGTATATGGGACCTTGTGCACAGTTTGATGATATTTTCAAAGGAGTAGGTACGTCCTCTCACCCATTTGCAATCGAGACCACTCATGAACTCCATCTCCACCTCTCTCTCTCTCTCTCTCTCTCTCTCTCTCTCTCTCTCTCTCTCTCTCTCTCTCTCTCTCTCCCTCTGGTCGGGTTTCGATGCCCAAGTCAGTCCAGCTGTCCAGAGAGGAGGGGGTCCTGTGGGGAACCTGAGAGGCAGCTGGGGTGGGCGTGGCAGGACGTGGCATGTGTGGCAAGGACACTAATCAGTGAGCAGGCCAGAGGGGACGGAGGTCAGCGGAAACATCTCACATCTACCAAACGTCCCCGCGAACACGCCGAGAATATTAAGGAGTCGGGCGGGAGAGGCCTTCTTGGCACAAGGAGCTGGAGGAATTCTGTTAGTCGTGTCAGAGCTGGATTTCTCCCGGGGCAGATTTTCCTGCTTAATCTTCCCTTTAAATCCGCCCTCATCTTGCTCTCCCCAGTCCGGCAAAGCCTTCGGGTCATGGTGATGAGGGGCCGGCCCAGCTGTGACCCACAGTATCAACCATATGAGCCAGTGTGTGTGTGTGTGTGTGTGTGTGTGTGTGTGTGAGGGCAGAGAGTGAGGTCGTATGTGTAAGAATGCACACTGTTTTCCATCCGGTGACTCACAAAAAAGCAATTACAGCTTTTGTGACTGGTCATATCTAAATAACTGCATCTGCTGCTTCTTTAATTCATTTCCTTTCCTTTTCCATTAAGGTCAATCTCATTTTCACATGGCGACACAATATCGTGACGTACTTTGCATTCATGCACGCCGTTATAAAAAGGCTTCGTGCTGTGAGTGTTTGTCCCTCAGGACCAAGGCTGGCCTCCCGGCTGAAGGTATGAGTTCTCCACCACTGCGCCGATGTCAGTCACTGGCTAACGCAACCTCATGACAGTCCTCTTCAAAGAGGCCGTGTTGGATTAACAAGTGCACAACTGACAGTAGATAATCCCACCCACCACATCCATTATCCAGCCCATAATAGAGTCCAGATTTCTCACTGGTTGGGCTACGGGGTCCTCAATGGATTGTCCTACATCAATACAGTAGCCAGCATCGAGGATGATCAGCTTGGGTTTTTTTTTTATTCATCACTCCCCCAGATTGCTTATCGTTAAGCTGTAGTCCCGTCTCCCCTCGGTCTGGCAGGTCAGCCCCACCATGATTACTCACCAGCCAGAACAGATCATCGTATCAGTCGCTAGGGACGGGTGGCGGACTGTACGGGTCTCCTGTTGACTTCATATTTACCATCAGCTCAAATCATCCCGCCACGTCGTTACAGACTTGTTTTCCTGATGGTGTTAATAATTAATGCAGCTAGTGTACTAGTAGCTACTTCCTGAGTCCTGTAGCTGTTTCTGCTAGCAGCTTAATGTTCAGTCACAGGGCTGATCAGTCACAACTGATGCTGATCAAAAAATATATGTCTGTCCTGTCATTCTGCTGTGCTTTAGTTCTCCCCGTTCTCTTGTAAAAGCATCATCAGTTTGTAAGTAAATGTATAGAAATTCAATATTATTCTATTTATTCATACATTGATATTTATAAATAGTGAATGTGCAATTTCAGCATAAGAATACTGAACAGGATCTCCAAGGTTTCTCGAGGCGTGTTGGGATCCTCCGCCTCCCAACACCGTTTCCAACCCCAGTGATTATTTTGTCCTTTGGCATCATTAGAGGCAGAGAAATGCAACAAACCCGCCGCCCGCTGAGCTGAGCAACACCGGCCGCAACACCGGTAACCCTGGACACTCGTCTTCTTCAAGCGATTTTTTTTGTTGCCACTGATGTAATGGATGTGTCCCTGAAGGGGGCTTTTTTCTGCCCATGTTTCCTCGGGGCAGGCTGCTGTTGACAGCATCCACAGGCCGTGGATCACAGCAGCCTTGGAGCAGCCTTTCAGGGCTAATGCTCTGTGAGCACTGGAACTATCGATTCGCCGTGTCACCTGCGATTATAAACACAGATTAATAGACAGTGGGTTTTCAGCTCCGGGCGAGGCACAGTGTTGGAGGGATGGCATTTTGCTGCAGTGTTCCGGCTGCATGTTTGGGTTGGATAATAGAGATGTGACAGCCACAACCTTTGATATTCCTCACATAGTTTCAGTTTCAATCTCTGAGGAGAAGTCTGTCTGTTTCTTTACTTGTTTGCATTCACTATTAAATTAACTATTTTTACATTTCTTGTTTTGCACAATTCAAGATGTATTTTTTCAGTGCCGTTTCCTGCTTCCGCCTCGCGCCCCATCGTACAGCAGATATACATTCTGGATCCAGCGCTGCCGTTTGTACCAAAGTCTGTTGATTACACCTGTTAATGGAGCTAGCTGCTGCACCGTTCTGAGGGAGTGCCGTGTCAGCATGTCTCCAGGCTGGGATTTGAGCTCCATGTGTCCCCGCCTGATAAAGCGCTGCGAGGGGAAGGGTCAGGGATAAGCAGTGTCCCTTTATAAAATATTTAAACAGCCAGTATCTCCGCCAGCCTGCCTGTCTATTGTCTGTTGCAGCCAGGCGGGGTAGCGGGATGAGGCGCTGGTTTTTCTGGCCCGGTCTCGTGCCAAAAGGTTAGAAACCCAAAGGCAAACCATTTAGCGCTGTTAATTTATTCACTGTGAGACTCCATTTAGATCGTGATTTCAAATTCTTCTCACATTATACCACGACCAATTTAAATGCATGAGTGGAAATAATAGAAATTTGAACACAATGCTTATTGTCATCCCAACAGGGAACAATTACAGTGTATGATTGTTTCCACAGAAAATAGTTAAATTCTTTAGGGGTTTATATTTTAGTATTATTACAGACACTTTTAACCTATAAAACATCTGAACTCTGATTTATCTGTTTTAGCTCCTTTGCTAGTGTTGTAATACTCTACTAATCACTCTACTGAGCACATAAAACAAGCAGTTATGTTGTAATTTCCTATCTGTATCTGTCACTGAGGCTTTGGGCTGCGTTATATTTTTATTTCACACCACGCGCCTTAATCACTGTCCTCCGATAGCATCACTTGACAAATTATGTGTGAGACAACGCACATAGTCGGTGCGCTTTATTTAGAAGTGCCCTTTTTCTCTCGGTGCGGCTCAGCTAGGTGCCGCGGTTAATGAAAGGTTCGGGGCGGTGGCCCGCCGCTGTGTAACGACTCTGATAACCAACGTTATTAAAGCCGGGCCAAATGGACGTCCTGGAAATTACAGCACGTTTCCAATCATCATTAAATTACTGCGAGTGACGTGTTGTAATCGGCGCCTGCAGGAGTTTCGCCCCAGTCAGGCAGAATGACACTACACCTGCAATCCAACTTATTGCACTCAGCAGGAGGGCATTTCAGGGCATTCTGCGCCTGAGATTGTCCTCTCCCTTTCCCCCGTGCGATGATTGATACAGGAGTGAATGTGTCTGCTACATGAGAGACTGAATGCCAATGTAATTAAGGGTTGGCTGAGCGGAGGCAAGGATGAGCTGTCTGCAAACCGCTGATAGTTGCCTCCTCGTTTCTCTCTCCCCTCGCCGCGATTTGCTTTTAAGGTTGCGTGTTATGTTTGCCGTGTCCTTCGGAGGTCTCAATAATGGTTGAGATTTGAAAAGAAAAGTCGATTTCTGCCCATTTAAGACACACAAGCGCATTCCAGTTTGAAGAGCCATCATACGCTATCAGCAAAATCGTATTAATATCCCACGAGTGTTTACCCTTGTGATGCTGTCCTGTCGCTCGTTCATTTGAAAAAGGTTCATCATGAAGCTTTAATTAGAAACGCCACGCTATAAGAACGAGCCAAATGAATCTTTACTCCACCGTGGATTATTTCTTGTTACTTATTACTTCATGTATCGTGCTCAGTGGAAGAAAAGATGATGTGAAAACCGTCGAAGCCGCCGTCCACGTTGTTGTGATTGAGCCTCGATAGCCTGTTTGTTCGTGCTCCTGCGGCGCCCGCCGACCCGGGCCGCTCGGTTAGGTCGGCGAACAGCCCGCCACCGCTCTGCCTCATTATTTCCGCGACCTTCGACCCCCTTCGCAGCAGAGGTTTGACCGAGGCGGGAACGAGGTGGCTGATATACCGCATCGTTCAGACGCCAAGACAAAGGGGGTTTTTTTTTCTCTCCGTGAAAACACAACAGAACCCGGCTAATCAAAACCCCCGAGGTCGTCGTTCCAACCGGTGAGACGTTCAGACAAATGGAAAGCCGTTGAAGTGCCGCGGCAAAGCTTATTATAGTATGAAGCACACACACACACACACACACACACACTGTCATGATCAATAAGGTGTACTGCTGTTCAGATGAAAACGGTTTCGTCTGCGGTTTTTAAACGAAGGATAAATTAATTTTCCAAACGTTGTTAATTGACATGTTTATTTATAAGCGTGCTAAGAGCCAGCAGCTCCTCCAGCTTAGTGATTCCCTGTGAATTTGTTCCATTGCCAGCAGGCTCAACCCCTCTCTCTCTCTCTCTCTCTCTCTCTCTCTCTCTCTCTCTCTCTCTCTCTCTCTCTCTCTCTCTCTCTCTCTCTCTCTCATTATTGTGTTTGCTAAGTAACACAGCCGTACAGCCGCCCAGCATGAGCCTGCCTGTGGGCATCCTGCTGTCCAATCTCCATTTTAAAGACCAAGGAAAGGTCAGCCGTACAACACCTAACCAGCTCTGGACAGGACACGAGGAAGCAGGGGGGGAGGAGGGGGAGGGAGGGGAGGGAGGGGAGGGAGAGGAGAGGAGAGGAGTGGGGGGGGGGGGAGGTCAGTGATCTAGGGAAATACCATACGGTCATGAAATTGAAACTGTCAAAACCTGCAGATTAGGAGGGAGGTGTGAGAACATCGTTCAGCAAAGAGCGGTGGTGCAGATGGTGCTGGAGCAGGGGCCTATGGGTGGATGCTCATCGGCGAGGCATGACAGGCCAGTTTCCTGTTTGCCCAAAAAAAAACTCAAGAAGAAGAAACAATATCTCTTAAGAAATGCTTTTGCGTTGATGTTCACGACATAGCGGCGTGACATCATGCCACAGTTATAACCTGCAGAGAAGACTTCAGATCAGTAGAGTAGCTCTTCCTCTTCGCAAGAAATGATTTCAGTCTTTATGGTTTGGCGTCTGCTCCACAAAAATGACTCCCTGGAACAATGGGGGGGATATTGCTGCCTCCACTCATCATTGTTATTATTTTTTATAGCACTTCGTATTGTACACACTGATTTGAAACCTCGGGGGAAAGGAGGTGAGCTAGCTGGTGCCTTCGCCCGTTCTCCGCTTGAGCTCAATGAAAACGTGACGTGGAGACAGAGGACATGATGGCGCTCATCACACAAAGAAGACCTCGGGCCGGCGCTATTGGCCGACTGCATAGAGCAGCTCCATGGGATATTTGTACAATCACACAGATGGGCAGAATCAATTTGAGGCATCGAGAGCAGCAACAGGAAGAGTGAAAAGGGTTTTGAAAAAAGAAATGAAAAAGAAACTGATCCAAAATAATAAGGGAGTGAAAGGGAAAAGGGAGTTATTGACCAGTACGGTGCATTGTTCCTGTGAAGTGGCTGGCGAGTCGGGCTGCAGCAAACTGCCAAGTTCCTGAAAGCATCTCAGGAGTGTGTGTGTGTGTGTGTGTGTGTGTGTGTGTGTGTGTGTGTGTGTGAAGTGACATCACGTCAGAATGAATCATCTGCTGTCAAAGCATGCCCCACACACACACACACACACACACACAAACCATCAGTATGAGACGTGCATCATGACCGTCTGATTCATTTACCTCGATGCCATTACAGTAATTAACAGGCTCCTCCCCCTTTGCAGATCCGTCGATGCATCACAGGCAGAAGTCTGCGGTGACAGACATGTGCTACCCGACAGAGATATCCAGCCTAATGGACTTTGGCACCCCGGACGCCTCGCTACGCAAAGGTAGGGTGTTGCCTCGAGAATGCGAGACGTTGCCGCGGTGACGTCGAGGAGCGGTGTGCATGGTGATTTATCCCGGCAGCTTGCCTCGGGGTGGTGATGGGGGGGGTTACGAGCAAAGGCCCTGCACCGAGCAAGAGTGTGAGAAGCATCCGATAATTGGTCTGGGTTACACAGTGTCAGGTGAGGTGATGCCGTACATACCTCTTCTCAGGACCAGGCGCTTTTACTTTGGAAGTTGCTTTCATCTGGACGGAGCTTTATTTTGTTGGAGTTTAGTGTGTCGTCGTGTGATTACCGCATCGTGACACCGGACCCTCATTTCCTCTGATCACTGTCTGCAGTTGGAGGAATCCTTGCATAGAAGGACCTGTGGGCTGGGGATAATAGTCTCTCTCAGCCCGACCTGTGATGATACTCACCACATCGGGTGTCATCATAAACTCTATTCATCACATGGGGTGTTGTTGCGTAATCTATAACTCTTCCGGGCCATTTTCTCATCTTAATGACTGCGATTTATCCTCTATTATTCTCACGCTGAAACCAAACCAGCCACCCCCCCCCCTTAATAATAACCCTAATCTCTTGATCCAATCGAGCCCCTGGAAGCTGAAAGAGGCCACTCAGCACCGATTAGATGAGTCTAATGTCATTTCCATCAACCCCCCGGGGCGGAGAGAGACAGCACTGACCCGAGTCTGTCGCTCTCTCTCTCCTCCTTCTCCCGGTGTCCATCATTTCTTTCACCTTCCCTACTCATCCCCCCTTTTTCACCTCCTCTCCTCTCCTCTCCTCTCCTCTCCTCAAGGCTAGCTAATATTTTAATGCCGCTCTGTCCCAGCTCGCTATCAACACTCACCCGGCGCTGATAATGCAGAGTGACAGGTCATTCGTAGTGCAGTTGAAAAAAAAAAAGGGAGAGCAATAACAGTGGAAGAGAGAGCGGAGGGTAGAAGAAGAAGGCTTTTAGGATTTCTTCTGGCTAGCGTATGGGCAAGGCAAATGAATGACACAGCGATACAGGGAGTTAAGCCCCCAGAGTAAGGACAGGCAGGAGTGGAAAAATTTCAGACCGGAGAGCCGTCGGGGTAAAAGCAGTGTCACGAATAAGATTCAAGCTAGCGGCGAGGCAAACTACAGCCTGACCTTGGAGTTTTGAAACAGCACATTTTTGTCAGGAAATGTCTTGTTCATATATTATCGCTCTGCAAGCCTTTAACATGTGGGAGGAACCAGACCGTCCACAATACGGATCTAAGTGGAAATAGCGCAACAGTTCTCTGCTAATATCTTAAGAACCAGCCGAACTGTGATGGAACGTTTACGATTACAAACTCACAGCGGTCCGGTGAGAAAAACCGCAGCTGCTCGCAATAAAGGAACGAGTGCAGTAATGTGTGTAACAAATGTGTTTGTTTGTGCTGCTATTAAAAGTAAAGAACTACAACTGGTACCTTCTAAGGCTTTCGCTGCAGCCTTTTGTCTCGGATCACTCGGGGGGGGGCGGGGAGAACAAGACCGACTGTAATCCTCGAGGCGTCGGTCGGTGATTGACAGATCCATCTCCTGGGTGTGACACGTATCTCTCTTGAACGCACCTGATCCTCGGACGGGACCGAAGCGCCGCCGAGCCTCAGCCTCCGACAAGCGCCACAAAAAAAAAAGGCACGCTCGGCATGTGAACTGCCCTCGTGTCTTCAGTAGAAAAAGAGGTGTAACGCACACACACACACACACACACATCTACGTTTATACTACGCTCTCTACGTTTTACTATACTAGTTATGTTACCCACCTCTTCAGGAGACACTACCCTGACCCTTCCTCCTAGCCGTGACTACTTGTCGTCACTTATGTGCCTGAGCTCTTGTTTACTGGCTCTTGGATACACTTGGATACACTTATCTGTCTTAGCTCTTGTTTTATTCGATTCTCTATTTGTCTCATTTGTTAAGATAAGTAGGCTGCTAACTTATTGCACTCTTACGTGAACACTAGTTATGCTCTTAGTTGCTTGTTTAGGAAGGAAATGCACTTATGATTTCTGGTGACTAGTAGTTTTCTTACCTACCTATGTTGAATGCACTTATTGTAAGTCGCTGTGGATCAAAGCATCTGCTAAATGACTGTAATGTAATGTAATGTTACTCATAAACAGATATCCCAGTTGGCTCTACACACCGTCGTGATTCAATCCCAGCGCCTGTCTGTAGCCGCCCCCGGGGGGCTTCGGGGGCTGAGGAGCAGCTGTGACAGTGAGGCAGGTTCGGATCAACGCAAACTTTATTTCCCTCTGCGGTGGTGTCCACACTCATCGGTCCCCGGGCCAGACCAGGGGGGGGGGGGGGGGGGCGAAACACACCTCTGGGTTCCCGGTGTTCAACGTTAACGTGGTGTTGTGTATCTCAGTGTGTGTACGGCGTAGTACTCGCAGTACTCTGAGGACACTTTTGGTCGAAATGTGTCGTGTCGCGTCAGCCTCCGTATCCATTTCCCTGCTGCTGGTGGTCATTCGTTTTCAAAGTTTTACAACCCTCAGCAGGTTTCTCATTCAAAGTTTACATTCCTGCCTCCTCTGCAAAAAAAAAAAAAAAAACACACATTCACATTCAGGAAGTGAGTCATGTAAACTGGTGTAGGCTACAAAGAGAGAGGAGAGAGCGAGCGAGCGAGAGACAGACGGGAGCGTTGTTCTCCGCCTGCTCGCTCTCTCTCTCTCTCTGTCGTCAGGTGGGGCGAGAGCGCCGTTCGCTGCAGCGGCTCACCGGTGACTCACCTGGCCTATCACCTGAGGCCAGAGGTACGCCTCAACCCAACCCACCCTTTCTACGCATGCGAGGGAAAACGAGGAGAAAAGGGAGGGGTGCACCGACAGGGGGAGTCATTAGGTGGTGTAATGTTGTCCAAGCTGTCCCTGGGCGTGTCACTAAACAGGTATACAGAAAGAGAGACGGGGTGGGAGGAGGGGGAGGGGGGTGAGAGGGGGGAGGGGGGGTGGGGTGAGAGCAGGAAAGCAGGCTGGCTGGCTCGCGGGGGAGAAGTACTTCCTGGTAACCTGTCTGGGCGGAGCCTCAGCGACCGGGGGCTGGGAGCGGCTGGCTCGCTAGGCTTGCCTGCCTGCCTGCCTGCAGTGTTTTCAGTGTGGGTTTGAATGGTGAGGTGGAGAGTGTGTGTGTATATGTGTGTGTGTGTGTGTGTGTGTGTATCCGAGTGAGAGTGCGGTGGTGTTTTTTTTTTGTTTTGTTTTTTTCACCTGCTATGAGAACACACACCGCCGCTGACAGTGGAGCCGAGCGGAGCCTGCACCGAGGAGGACATGAGGTCCGAGAAGGAGGAGGGGAAGGCTGGTGAGTGGGAGAAAGAGAGGGAGACGGCGGGGGGGGGGGGCGGGAGAGAGACAGAGAGAGAGAGAGAGAGAGAGAGAGAGTGAGAGAGAGAGAGTGCTTGTGTGTGTTGGAGTATCGGTGCAGGCCGTAAAACTGGCTTGAGCCGGCGGTGTGTTCAGGTTCACGTGCGTCTCCGTGTGTTTGACTACTCGCTCACTCCCCTCCAGTTACAACATGTTTACAACAACACACGCGGCAGCGGTCTTATCGAGGGTCGTGTTACATGCACATGAACTCTTTGGCGCTTTTTTAAAATCTATTTTTATTTATTGTTTTCACCGAAGATAAGGAAAACGAATGCCGACCTAGATATGACACATACGATCTCCCATGAGCACTAGAGTCTGAGAGAGAGACGCACTGAGGGGCGATATCTGCATTGGCTTGTCTTTGGATGAAGGTATGAGCTAGTATCATCTAGCATGTGTTGGGGTTGAGTGAGGACTGGATTGAGGCCTTAGCCGTATGACTTCAGTTCAACAGCCTGTTTCCTGTAAGACGTGATCTTGACTATTTGCTTAGATGAACTGGTTTTTGACATCAGTGTCCCTGAAGAAACAGAAAGAAGAAGAAGAATGACACAAGGTTGTTTAGTTTTGATGTGTGGTTGTGTGTGTGTGTGTGTGTGTGTGTGTGTGTGTGCGTGTGTGTGTGTGTGTCCTGGTGTTACTGCAGCTGACTGTGTTTTGCGTGACTCCTGCTGCCGCTGATCTACCCCGTACCCAGACTTGCAGAGCGTGTTGAGTTAGACCGTTGAGTTAGTTTGCCGTCACGCTCGCGCTCAACAGGCGGCGTGCTCAACGGGCCCCAGTCCTTTACCGAGACCGCTGGAGACGAAATGTGGCACACCTCCACAGAGAGGAGAGCTTTGTTCACCGGCATGTTTTTTCTTTCTTCTATTGCTTCTATTCATCCATTGTGTGTGTGTGTGTGTGTGTGTGTGTGTGTGTGTGTGTGTGTGTGTGTGTGTGTGTGTGCTGCATCCTGTAGCTACCGAGAGCTTGGATGTCCTGATCAGAGAGCGCTATTATCCTCTGCACAAACATGACATCGAGCAGCGTTGAGTATAGATCAGACGTTTACGATACGAGGCATGAATGTTGATTGTGGGATTGAACTGCTTTGCCCGAGGACACGAAGGGGGTTGGATAGCGAATCAGTCATTCAGGATCATAGTCCTCCGCGGACCAGATCCCGGCGTGTCACCGACAGATGTTTGAGTGCGTGGTAATAACTTTCAGTAGCTCTGTGATGACTACTGCCCTCCTGACCCCGGCGTGCTTGTCACCGCAATGAGCATTGTCATCTCGGGGATTGAAACCAGGTGACCCATGCTGGCTGGACACGACAGCAGCGGGCCTTGTGGCATTTTGGTCGTCACTGATTGGCTAATAAGCTTCGTGTAAACAATGTTGTAGAGGTTTTCAACAGAGGAACTTCATCTACCTGTACCAGAAAGGTACAGCGACACCAGGAGGAGGCATTCAGTCTAGAAATCATAACCCACAAGCTGCCAAATAACAACTATACGCTTCCGCGCTCCAGTACGCTTAGAAATACAGTTAAAAAGTGTTATTTTATCATAAAGACCTTATGAAGTGGCTCCAGCAGCACCAAATCAGGCCCGTGCAGTGAGCGAGCGGTGTCCGTGTGATGGAGAGGTTCGCTTCCTGACTGTAGCGCCAGACAAACCGACTAGCTCCGTCCAGGTTCCTCGGTAGTGGCACATCCCTGGCGCCGAGCCTAATCCGCACATAATAAACGTGTGAATCAATTACAGCTTTCTGCACTTGGCATCGCTGCGCTGACCTCCGTAATGTAAACCCACAGGCAATTCATTAATGGAAGCTGCTCCCCATAGATACTCCCCGTTAGATACTGTATGCACACACACACACACACACACACACATCGACCAACAACATGAAAGACTTTGGGTTCATGCTCGCCGAATCTATCTGCATCTCACACACACACACACACACACACACGTTTGCACTCCGGTGATCTTCTACGTCACCTCTTTGGACTTGAGTTAATAGCAAAGCGATGAACGTGCAGTTTTTTGCAAACCGAAGCCGATAGTGATGCTTCTGCTGCCGAGTTGTAAGCGGCGGACACTCCGGTGTGGTTGCCGGCACCATGCATTATTTACACCCATGTATTATGGAAAGGCAGGGAGTGGACCTGAGCCTTACATGTGGGGGCTTTTCAGGATTCACAGTGTGCACCCAGGCATCGGGAATAAGGAGCCTGCTCTCGCTTGTTTTTGTCTCCTGGTTGAATCTGTGGCTTCTGCTCTATCCATTTGGACATATTGGACATCCATATCCAAATATCCATGTTGGACAGCCTACGATCCAGCCCTGTGACCGTACTACAAATGAACAGTAAAGACACTATATATATATATATGTACTGCTGCCAGTGTTTTCAAAGAGTCCCTAATCGCCCCAGCCTACCTCGCCCACCCACCTCCCCTCCGACTGATCTGAGACTCAGGAGGGAGCCATCGACAGAATGAACATGTTTGCTATTTGTGAAGACTCCCTCTCTCCTCTCTCTCTCTCTCTCTCTCTCTCTCTCTCTCTTCTCTTGCATTTAATCTTGAGATGTAAACAGATTGCTCTTATTCTACAGGATTACAGGATGTTCCTTTAGATCTGAGCAGCCGTTTTGTGTTTTGTTTGAATGGATATGTTGAGTAGATATATTTATACTCCATGATATCGACGAGCCGTGGTGACGAGTGCAATCCCTACTGTATCCAACCAAGGTATTCTGTCCTGTGCAGTGTAATTCTCCTCACATAGGCTGAGGACAGGGCCGGACATTAAGCGCCAAAGGCTTAAAGCAAATCAATGACTATCAAACAGGCTCCTGATTGGCTTATGCTAAGTTGCGTTGTTGTGGGGGCGTGTCTCAAAACCTTTTGAAGCCGCCTCATTGGCCGAGGAGGTCCGTTAGCAGGTGACGTTTACCCCCGCTCAAAAGTTGCAACTCGTCTCAACTGTTTTGTTGACGGAAATATCGCAAATATTTCCGTCAACGCGCAGGTCCGTTGATCGATGTGTTCACAAACGCTCGGGGCTTAAAGCGAACACGGTTAATAAGACGCGGTTTATCGCAACACGCCCTCCGATACCTCGGCAACAGGGTTCATTCCAGTTCGTCACCCGGCCCTCTGTTTGCCTGTCAGAGCCTCTGTATTACCTGCATGATGAGTTTGATCAGGAGCTTGAGGCAGATTGCCGTCGTCTCCCCGGGCAATCGCAACTGATCTCTCTACTGTAATTAGTGGTGGCCGGAGCTCAGCAGACATATGCTCCTCACATATTACAGTGCAGATACAGCCAGCTGTCAGCACACACACACACACACACACACACACACACACACACACACACACACACACAAAGGCCTTCCAGATATGGTTATTCACCAGAGGAGGTGGGGAAACATGGAGCCCCAGCTGCTCCGGGGGGCTGGAAGATGAAACACATTTATTGATAGCGATCGTCAGCCTGTCGAACGTCACCGCAAGCGCTCGGGGAAACTTCGCGACATCCCACGATGAAGACGAACATCTCAAAAACACGTGTACGAATGTGTGCCCTCATGCGGATTGTGACGTTATTGACGTTATTGATACGACGCCCACGTTTGTGCTTGCCCTCTACTGTTCATGTCCCATCGTCTGTTCGGGTGAAAAGGAGCATCTCTTCATCTGCACCGTCCATTCTTGTTTAATGAGATAGACGGAGAGGGGGAAGTGGTTCGTGTTTACTGGCAGGAGAGAGGACTGTTAATGGACTGATAAACCTGAGTGAATCTCTGGTGGGGATCAGCTGCTGTGTGTTGCATCAGCGCTGGGAGAGCGACCTTAAGTTTGTCTCTTTCTGTCTGTTCTTTGTCAGGCTCAGTCTAGACAGCTCAGTCGGTAGAGCACGAGCCTCTCAGTCTCAGGGTTGTGGGTTGTGGGTCCCCACATAGTCTAAATTTTCACCTTTGGATAAAAGCATCTGCTAAATGTAATCCCGAAATAGTCTTTTAAATCTGTACTTCATTTTTCTGAATTTCATGGAAAACAGAGAAAATACAGAACAGTCTGCAGACCTTATGGGTTTCCTGTCAGACACAAAAAGACAAAAAAGTCCAGTGTGTTCCCGAGGAAAGTCAGGGGGCCTTGAAGTATAGTGTGTTGGAGGTCAGCCCATAAATAGGAGCTAATTTGGTCCGAGGGCCACCGTACCACGTGGCTGACAGGTTGTCATAGCAACATGGTGGCTTGTTTCCCCTCGGGGAGCCCGACAGTTTAACTCAACATAATCACCTGCAATGCAGGTGCCTACCGCAGAGACAGCCTCGTGTTGTTTCACAGGACAGCATCAGAGCCGTTTCTGATGTTTTTATTGGTTCGCTCTTTGTACAGCTTATCAAAAAGAACAGCTTATGAAAGGAATGTGAAGACGCTTGTGACGAGGTTGTGTTTTTCAGCAGCTCTGCTCATATCAGCGAGTCACAGAGAAGCTTTTCCTCATTCTCCATCGCTTGAGCCCCTTCGCCATCCCCCGGGGAACATTCAGGTCGTACTGTATATGTGTTTTTGTTTGAAGAAAACTTTTAATTAAATGGGTTTCCTGATATTCCCTCGTTCAAACGGAGTCACAGTGATTTGTGTGAGAAACGCACCGTGACGTGATGCCGCGGCTTTGCTGTCCTGCTGCACTACCTGCAATTCTACAGCAGAAAATCTCTGCACATCCTTTAAAAAGTCATTACTGTTTTCATCCCTTAGCTCCAATTCCCCTGAACCCCCCCCCTCTCCTCCCCCTCCCCCTCCTCCCCCATCCACCCAACAGATAGCATAGTATAGCTGTACACCATCACCACCAGAGCCACCAGGGAAGAACTGAACAGTGAATGAAAATACTGCAGGAGAAATACTGCACGCTCCATTTCCAGATTGCTGTGGGGACTGATTTTAAACATATTGTGAGATTATGATGCCACCCCCTACTAATGCTCCTGTCCTGACATCTATATCCTGTACAGTAACACGGTGGAATGAAAAGCCCCGTGCTGATCACGCAGGATCCGTGCACTTACAGTGTTGATCTTCTCCGAGACTCTTCGCTCAGTGACACACCGGGATCGACTTGAAAGTCTGTTGTCCAAAGTTGTCCATAGTAGCTATCAGCCAGACTGAGCAGCCCCCCCATACTACCCTGACCTGCCCGTCAAACAGCCAGTGAGGACCCTGCAGTGCATGTAAACTGTTTGGGCTGCACGGATGATGGGAATGCCCAGAAAATAGAAATGCAAGTAAACACCTCATGCACATATTTGAGGTAGATGTGTTTTCAAATGACCAGGTTTGCTGAATCATCTGCCATGCAACACGTTCAAGTCAGAGTTCTGAGAGGCAAATGGTTCAAAAGAGACAGTTACGACAGCGCCAGACGTCTACATAGTAAAGACGTAAAACTGTGTGTGACCTTAGTTAGTTAGTCCGTTATCAGCTCCCTGAGAGATTAGAGGAGAGGTGGGTCACCATCGTCGCCTCACGCAGGGTCAGCCAGTCAGTGAGGCGACATGACAGTGATGCACATGGTAACTCCACAGGCAGAGCGGTGTGCTGCTGTCAGCCGTCTGAAAGGTCCCGTGTTGATTTTGTTTTCACATATACGCTAGAAAGAAAGGTCAAGGAAGGTCGTCTTAATGGTGTTGAGCTAAAAGGGTTATTGAGTTATTGTGATGACTGAGTCCCCACAGGCAGAATAGTCACAGTACTGGAGCCTGATGGGCAAACCGACAGCTTCAGGAGAACCTGCTGAGTGGAGGCTTTCCTCTAGCCCGATTGGACGGATTAGCAATTCTTTAGTGATCAATCAATCAAGATGAAGTCCAGTTGTGATGCGCTGACTGAAGTTGAATCTGGCTGTGAAATGGATTTTTGAAAATGCAATAACTTTCAATTCAACTCCTCAACCAAAAGCAACATTTTGATCATGTATTTGATATATGTGAATACCTGTAAGTCTGCATTTGTCTTGCTCCCCTGCTCAATTCTGAGTGTGTGTGTGTGTGTGTGTGTGTGTGTGTGTGTGTGTGTGTGTGTGTGTGTGTGCGCGCGCGCTGGCTTGTGACAGCTTTGATATGTCAGGGAAGGGACAGAGAGTGATGGCCCCGGTCCCGACTAGCAGCTTTGATGGACACTCTAATGGGAGGCTGGGATGAGGAGTTAAATGAATGGGCCACTGCTCCTCTTCCTCTGGGGGAGGAACCTGATGGCTCGGCCACTCGGGGGGGGGGGGTGTTTTGAGATGGCGCACACCACTGTATGTGAGGGCGGATCAACTATAGGTGGTTGTTTTGTCCTGGGCGGTTACTGGTGGGAACAAAGATCAATGGGATATTGTATTTGAGGGAATTATGCTATTGATTGCTTCTCTCTACATCTAAAGAATGTCTTTCTGTTGCTTTGGGAGAACCCACTCCTCTATTGCATTCGGAAATACACTATTTCTAACTAAAAGTGTGACTAAATATGACGTGAGTGATAGTGGACAGACATAATTCATCATGATAGTGTTGAGCTTTAAAATAAAAGAGAGCAATTGCAACGTGCCTCGTTTGAGTGCAGTGTAACACATCTGCAAAAAAAAAAAAGAATCGCTGATCCGGCTAACTCATAATAATTTTAACAGCCTATTTAAAGTCGAAGCGCACAAAGAACCTCGAAATGCAAAAACTTCTGTCCAGTGGCGTCAAAAGAGCCGGCAAGCTGGGCTCCCTGCGACAAATATACCAGGGCCTGTAGGTAAACAGATGAATAAGCGGATTTGGGCAAGAAGGCGGTGAAAGATTGCTCTCTCAGGGAAACAAACTCTTTTTGTCACATGCAGTAGAGAGCTGGCCGGCGCGCCTCCCTCGTCCTGAGTCGACAGAGACCGATGGACTGTCCCTTCCTCTCTTATCGGCGCTGCTGCAGCCCCGCGCTGTCTGGCTGCAGGCCTGGGGAGACCTTCTCTCACACACACACACACACACACACATGCACACACACATGCACAATTGCACCTGCTCTTGAATGCGCACAGTTTCACGTGGACTCACACATCGACCCTGAGCCACATGAAGGGCACGTACCGTTCTTTACTTCTGCACAAAACGATCCCAATACAAGAGATGCTTCTCTCATGGTGTTGGCTGTAGATGTTCCTAACATCGGTGCCGATCTTTAGCCAGTGCTGCCGGGTTGCGGCGCTCTGCTAGCTTGTAGAACATTTAGGTGTCATTTAGGCTTTTTTTCACTTTGTACCTACAGATTTACTCAGGGTGCAGATTGTACAGTCGTAGTAGTTTTGGCTGCTTGCGTGTCTTTTGCCTCTTCTGCACGTGACAAACTATGATAGTAACCTTTATATATACATCAGTATGACTGTTCAGTATGATTGTTCCTCTGTTGCTGGTATTAATAGCTACTGGACTAAAATTCAAGATATGAATGAACTCCTAATCCAGGTAATGTACAGTACTGTGCAAAAGTAAACAAAAAAAAAACGTGTAAAAAAAAAATCCATAAAGCAAGAAAATAATGAAAAATAATTAATTGAAAATGTTCTAAATATCAGACAAATTACTGTAAAGAGCAGTAATGTAAACCACTAATGCGGAAAACAAAAAAATAAACATCTAAGACCAAATTTATAATAAATAAATAATAAATAATCCAGGGTGACTAAGACTATCTGTCCTGTTTCTCATCTCTTCTGTTCCCTCTTAGTTTCCTCGCGTCGTTTCCTCAGATTCCTTCTCCTGTTTGTCTGTTTTCCCCGAGGGTTGGGAGGTGTTCCACAGCGGCTGGAAATCACAGCGTCGAGGAACGCGTTGAGGAACGCGGCTCAAGCCTGCGCTGACGATATTCCATGAAGTGTTATCAAACCGCTATCTCTCACTTTGCTCTGTAGCCTTGCCAGTTTCATTCCTGAGGTTGTCACTCCTCATTTATCTCTATCACTGAATCACCCGTGGCTAGAGCTTAAAGGGAGCTGTGGGTGTATGTGTGTGTGTGTGTGTGTGTGTGTGTTTTGGAAAAACAAGGTGTTGATTTGAGTGTGACTTTTCGCAATCATATCCTCCCTTTCTGATCCTTGCTGTTTTTTTTCACACCCATCCCTCGCCGCCTGATCTCTCTTCTCTCTTTTAACCTCCTTCCTGTCTTTCTTCTCTTTCCCACTTTCCTTTGACTTCCTTCCCTCTTCCCCTGATTTCCTATCCTCCCCCAGTCTCCCTCTTCCTCCTTCCTCATTCCTCATGTTCTTTCCACTGCTTATCTATCGCTCTGATTTCCTATTCTCCCTCAATCCCCTGCTCTCGGCTTCCTCGTTCCTCTTTGCGTCCTCCCCATTCCTGATCTCTCTCTCTCTCTCTCTCTCTCTCTCTCTCTCTCTCTCTCTCTCTCCCCCCTCCTCCGCAGTGTTGTTGCGTGAAGAGGTGGCCCAGCTTCAAGAGGAGGTGCACCTGCTGAGGCAAATGAAGGACATGTTGAGTAAGGACCTGGAGGAGACCCAGGGTGGCTGCTCCGCCAATCTGCTCTCCGCCACCGAGCTCCGTGTGCAGCTGGGCGACAAGGAGCAGGAGCTGGACCGGGCCAAGGAGGCCCTACAAGGTTAGGACCCCCGACACCGGGATCACCGAATCCACCTCCCTCCTGACAGCTACCTTAAAAACACCGTTGTCCAAGCGCACAGTTGGAAATTATACCCTCTTAAGTTACATCAGCAATATGGTGCAACCGAATGAAATCCACTTTTTTCTCACTGAAGGAAATATTGTTTTCCCCCCCCCCCCAGTCAGTCAGTCATTCATTACAGGATGCAGGAAGTTGTGTCATTAGGAAATATTGTATTCTGCCATGCTCGGCTTCATCTCCGTCCGGCAGAGATGACCTTACTTTGTCTCACAGGTATGAAATGTGTGCACACAAATAGCGACAGTGTGCGACGTTCAATGGAGGAAGAAATCTGAGCTTTTTTAAACATTTTTTCCCCATCTCGTATTTGTCACGGTGCTCATCTTTAGACAGAGATGAGTGTCAGCCCTGATGAGCAGCCAAGTGGCTCCAGGTCCATTTTAATTTAATGTTAGAGCCATAAAGCGTGACATGGAGGCGTATTGTGTGGATGTGCCAAGTGTGGTTTCACCCAACGTCCAACCCCCCGAGTCACCATCAGAGTCTCTGCTCTGCATTTAGCCTAATTGCTTTCAATGCAAACAGAAGGACAATAGCAGATTCAGTTGAGCTCAGTGAGGCACTACTACTGCTGTGTGCTCCACTACTGCGGTTCGCTCCTCAGCGTCGAGTTACTGGTGGTGGACAGCACGCTCATAAACACAGGGCTGTGTTGTGTAACTGTTGAAAAACGGGTTTGAGCGTTGAGAGGCTGAGCTTCTACACGGGGAATGCTGTGCTGAGTGACACCTGTTTGTGGTTATGAAAAATACAGGTTCCTCTCTCTCACTCCTTTTCCAGAGTGTCTATTATTTTCACGTGTATCGAGCAGCGCCGGGTTGCGTCATCATCATCCCTCCCGGCAACTTGTTTGTGTAAGCAACTGAAATTCAAAGAAATCAGCAGCTATCTTGGGTGGGGATTAGCCAAAACACTCCCCGCACCGCAGCCTCAACAGTTCCCAGAATGGATGAATAGGGTGCCACTCAAGCCACTTATCTGTTGAGATGGTTACATCATCTCCCGGCTGCTTCTTCAGGAAAAACAATAGCTACAGCTCCTCGTTTGAAGAAGGCACAGTGTCACCTAGTGGCTGTCGGATGCAATTGCAAAGCCCTATCTCACTCACACGTCTGACTGTTTAACAAGAATTGTCTTGATGGTGTGTGTGTGATGTGTGTGTGTGTGTGTGTGTGTGTGTGTGTGTGTGTGTGTTGCAGCCATGAAAGCGGACCGCAAGCGTCTAAAGGTGGAGAAGGCGGACCTGGTGAGTCAGATGCAGCAGCTGTACACCACACTGGAGAGCAGAGAGGAGCAGCTGCGAGATTTCATACGCAACTACGACCAGCACCGAAAGGTAACACCACCTGCTGCAACCTCAGGACCGATTCACGTGTTACCTGCGGCGACACCGCTAGAACGAACCCTCTCAGAGTCACGTGCCTGGCCGCTCGCTCCTCCATCAAGTATGGGTTGGAGGAAAAAAAAACTGTTGCTCATTCAAAGTGTGTGTGTGCGTGTGTGTGTGTGTGTGTGTGTGTGTGTGTTCTCTAGGAGAGTGAGGATGCAGTGAAGGCCCTGGCGAAGGAGAAGGACATGCTGGAGAGGGAGAAGTGGGACCTGAGGAGGCAGACCAAAGAGGCCACGGAGCAGGCCAACATCCTGCGCTCTCACATGGACATGAAGGAGAACAGGATCAAAGAGCTGGAGGCGGAGCTCACCATGGTGAGTCACGCCGCGCACGCCGTCACGAAGGTGTCCGTCAAACTCCCATCGCATCAATACACCACATCCTAGTCAGTATGGATTGGATGTGCGATCACGACGTGCATCATGTGTATGAGCTCACACGTATGAGCTTACCTCTCCTGCACACCCCTCCCCTCTCGCGATGCGTTCATCGTTTCCTCGGGCTGAAGGAGAATTCGGTGTCGGTTCCTCGGAGGAGGAGGAGCTTGTCAGTCTGTGTGTCGTTAATCTCTCTTCCCCCAGACCCCCACATCAAGCTGCATCACAGATAGCATCTCTAGTGCAGGGTGTCTGTCAAACGACACAGCCGGAGACATAGAAGAACTAACTGACTATTCTATTCTATTCTTTTCTATTCTATTCTATTCTATTCTATCAGAATCTTTCAGAATCTTCAGAATCAGAATTAAATTTATTGGCCAAGTACATTCGCACATACAAGGAATTTGACTCGGTGACAGTAAAAAAGCAGACACATCAATCAAATAAAGAAACAATCAAACAATATATACAATGAAAGAAAGAAAGAATTAAGTGTGTATTCTATTCTATTCTATTCTATTCATGTCAACATGATTCACCTACACTTATATTGATTTTTTATCTGTGTCTCATATATCTAATATATATATTTGTAGATTTATCATTGCTACATAAAAACTGTTAAAACCTGTAATGAAATTTTCTTTGCACATTTTATTTATTAATTTAATAAAATGTTCATTTGAAGGCGTAATGTAAAACAAATTCATGAAACTGAACAATATCGGACCTTTAAAAACATCAGCTCTTGGTGACTTCAGTCTAAAGACTTCAGTGTCAGAAGAACTGAATGACGGCGTAACAACACGCTGAAGAAATGCACATTGTGAAAGGTTACAGATTCCTGAGTCTCTGTGGGCGAAGGGAATGCAGAACTGCAGCACTAATGAGAACAAATTGAAAATCCAGCAGGCAGCTGTGGCAACAGGACCTTGTAGGTGAGAGAATAAAGGTTTGCATACACCACAGGAACAGAAAGAGGAAGAAGGGAGACGGGCAAAGAAAAGGCAGTTGTGTCCTTCCACAACAGAAGAGAACATTTCTACCAAAGGTATGACACACAATGCTGCAGGGAGGATGAGTCAACATGTCGCTGAATGGACTCTGAATGGACAGACAGACAGACAGTCAGGACACACATCATCCGACAAAGACGGCCAACAAGAAAGACGAGCCCAACCAATACAAAGAGTTGAAGACAGGATTCAGGAGCTGCAGGCTGGTAATTGCGATGTCACTTTCATGTCACCACCACAGCAGCGGCCTCCTGTCGGGGACTTTGAAAGGCTCGGACTTCCTGAACTCTCCAGGCTTTCACTTCCAGGTCACAACAACTGGGTCAACCTCTTCCTGTGAAAACACTTTAAACTGATGCAGACTCTGTTGTGTGTTTTTTTACTTTGCGCTGCATTGTCCACTCTCAGTGGTGCGATAGGAAAAGCATTTATTTTCATTCTATATTATTTACAATCGGACCTTATGCCTCTTAACAAGCGATTTCCGTTTTCCTTTTTTTCTTCTAGTGCCCATTTATCGTTTCAGCTCTCATCAGCTCTGTTCAACTGGAAACAGGCTGGCTTTGTTTCTTCATTTGGGTTTTTAAATTGGTCTCATTTCAATTCCAGGCAGCATTTAAAAGGTTTTCAAAAGATTTAAAACACAACCAGCTTCCAGCTTGCATGAGCAATACTGTGTGTATTTAAAATCTATTACAAAACCACATATCCCACCTCAAATCCTCCCACATGTACACATGCAGCTTTGTATTTAAAGGAAACTGCTACTATTTTCATTACAAAAGAAAGATAAGGCTAGCAAAGCAGTTTTGTGTTTATAGGTAGTATTTTGCAAAGCTCGTTCAGACTGTCCACTAGACAACAAGTGGTAAAGCATCATCTTCAATGTGGTAAAACTAAACTAATGCCGGACTCACAGACATCAAACTGCTACCAACCTTTTCATTCAGCAGTGGGTTGGTAAAGGAGGTTATTTCCTTCAACTGTACTGTGTGTGTACTCGTCCATGTGAACGTGTGTTTTGCCTGCAGCTGATGTTCAAGTTCAAGTTCAAGAGTTTTATTTGTCACATACATATACATGCAGTGAAATGCAAAGTGGCAATGCTCACGGGAATGTGCAAAAGGGCATGGTTACAAAATATTTAACAGTAAAAAAAACAGCACAATATGTACAATAAGAGCACTTGATGATGCAGATGATGAGGTCATCTCCGTTTGTGTGTCCCAGGCGAAGCAGTCTCTGGCCACCCTGACGAAGGACGTGCCGAAGCGTCACTCCCTGGCCATGCCTTCGGAGCCGGTGGTGAACGGCAGTCAGGAGTGGGTCATGCAGGCCGACCTGCCCCTCACCGCAGCCATCCGTCAGAGCCAACAGACCCTGTACCACGGACACACTGCAGACAGACAGGGTAGGCTCCCTCAGCTTCCTCTGACTCACTACCTCCATCCTGCTTGGTGTCGCTCTCCGGCTTTCACACTCAACATACTAACAGAGGGTTTCCTCGAGGTTTCTGAGGCTCACTGGGGGAATCTTGGTGTGTGAATGTATGTGTGAATGTATGTGTGTGTGTGTGTGTGTGTGTGTGTGTGTGTGTGTGTGTGTGTGTGTGTGTGTGTGTGTGTGTGTGTGTGTGTGTGCGTGCCACTTCCAGCTGTGGTCAGGATCAGCCCCTGCCACTCCCGCCAGCCCTCTGTCATCTCCGACGCCTCGGCGGCCGACGGCGACCGGTCGTCCACCCCCAGTGACATCAACTCCCCTCGCCACCGGACCCACTCCCTCTGCAATGTAAGAGCTGCCTGGCCCCCTCGACCAAGTAATCACACCTCCACAATTTTCTATAAGTACCTTCCCTCGTCTGTGTGTGTGTGTGTGTGTGTGTGTGTGTGTCCCTCTGTGCTGTCGGTCTGCTGGGTGTCGGCCTGCCTGCCTGTCTGTCTGCCTGCCTGCTGCTGGTGGTGATGGTGTCATTTTGTGTTTGATCCAGTTGAATGAGAGAAATTGTCGCTCGCCACTGACTAACCCGAGCTTCCCCCCGTCTCCTTCTGCCCCGGTCCAGTCCATGGAGGACCTGGAGGACCAGAAGCGTAAGAAGAAGAAGGAGAAGATGACTCTGGGATCCCTGTCACGGGTCTTTGCTCGGGGCAAGCAGCGCAAGTCACTGGACCCTGGCCTGTTTGATGGTACAGCCACCCCTGATTATTACATAGAGGAGGATGCCGACTGGTGATGCTGTGTGTGTGTGCGTGTGTGTGTGTGTGTGTGCGTGCGTGTGCGTGTGTGTGTGCGAAAGGGGTCGGGGGTGGGGGCATGTGTTTCAAAATAAAAGCCTGAAAGAGACTGCTATCCCCATAAATGTATATTACCCTCAAATTGTATGTTTGTAAATTGGATATATATTTATAGATGTACATGTATGCATATGTATATATGTTTACATGCGTATAAATATATACACGGGGTTATTATGTGTAGACATGTTTATGCTGTATTATCTTCCAAATGTCTTAATGTTTTCTTTTTTTACAACTGGAGACTTGAAGGACTGCTGTTCATATGTACATAGGAGTTATTGTGCAAATAGTGTTTGTAAATGTCTTTTGGCTTCTTTTGATTTAAACTCGCCTTTATCATGCTTTTGGACATTACTTTCCTCAATTTCTTCTTCTCCTCAATCTTATTTGGCCCACTTTTTTATTGTCACACCAGTCAAGATGGAATCCACCTGATCGCTACTGAGATATTATCTGATTGGCTGAAGGGGAAATTGATATTTTGGAGTAGCAATATTTCTAATAGTCAAATCTGGAGCCAAAGTTTACTGTCACCCGGTGAAGTGGCTGATATTCGGTATTCTAGTTACTGAATACTAGTATGGTTGTTTCTAAATTGTCCCTTTGTCCCCTTAATTTAAAATTGCTTATTTTAATCTTATGTTTATGAGAAAAAAAACAGAAAGAAAGAAAGAAAACAGTACTTGATGTTGCTGTGTGGTACGCAGGTGTGAATGGCTGTGATTGGTTTGTCGTCAGACTCATGAATGCCAGAGTATTTCCTGGTGATGATGTGGACAGCAGGGAGGCTTCGGGTGTTTTTGGGGTTTTTTTGCCGAGGCCTCCGGATCCATTTCACGACGCCGAACATTTCCGATGACAGTGATATTCTCTATCAGTGAGCCTTATTCACTGCTGGCCTACGAGCGTCTTAGAGTCAGTCTTCCAACACGAGGTCAGTTGAATAGACTTGAACACACAAACCAAAATGAGACTGCGGTAAAGAGTCACGCACAGCTCACATCTGCTTAATGTCAAAACCACGCACCAGTGCCAAAGGTGAACAGTCGATAAGTCCAGTAGGCGGCCGTGCACCATCCTGTCCCCGTTAGCGCCGGCCTTGCAACATCGCTCATGTCTCTGATTAGTTTCTCATTGACAGCTGCCTAACACGTGCCAAGACAAGACAAAGGAATGTGCACTAAAACACCTGCATGATCACCTGTCCTGCTTCGGTTAGTCCAGTCACTACCAACCAAACCATCTCCGCCATCCTGTGTTGCTCCTGTTCCCTCTCTATCTCCCCTTGACCAAGTTTTCTTTCCCTGCATCATGAATGCACGCTCCCCCTTTTTTCTTTTGTTGTCGACGTGTTTTGCTTTGTGTAGAGCCCCTCCTCATTTCTGGCATATATGTGGTTCTAATAATTCTCTGTTAAATGTTTTGTAATTTAGGAGATGTTGCATAAAAGAGTAAATCTATTGAAGTATTTTATTTAAAGAGCAAGAGGTAACTTCAAAGAATATCTGCTGCAGCTGTTGCGGCCCCGGGGCTGAGGAGGTTTTAGCATTTTCAAAATGAATAAAATTGAAATGAAATCTTATTTTAAAAATAAAACCGATAACTAAATATATATATGTGGCCGTCTTCTGTTCCATGAGTAATATGTTCTTGTGTCCTAGTCTAGCGTGTCTCTCCCTCTCCTCCTGCCATTTCTAATGGCGTCTCTCTCCTACCAGTGAGTAACTCCTCATCTGTGATTACCAAGTGTCTGTTTCTGCACTTTGGGGATTATTCATAACACTCAGGTCCATTGGGAAACGTTGGAAACTCTTTCGAAACATCTTGGACTTTTTGCATGCAGCATTTATTCTCAGCATGTGAGTCAGAATCAGGAAAACACATGGATTTCATGCGAGATGTGTCAGTATGGATCTGTGTTTACCTGTGGGTGAAGTGGGAGGTTAATGGGCAGGAGCATGATGTTTTATGAATAATCCCCGTGTTTCTAATATGTTATCCTAGTGGCTTAAAGTCCCTTCATAACCATCAGATAGTCACTCAAGTGTGTTAACCCCTTAACAAAGCACCATGTAGTGACAACTGACAAAACCACTACGAGTTTATGAAAGAAATAATGATGCTTCATATCGCAAAACTGTAGAATTGTATTTAATCCGATTTCCAACACCCATTACAGATTGAGATCCACTTTCCTCAACCGTGTAATCAATGACAAAGTGAGATAAACCACGTTGATCATTACCTGCGTGGTTCCTTGAATACACAAAAGGAAACGTAGCTCCAGTGAATTACTCTGGCTCCATCTACTGGCCATGTAGCGCCATGTCGGGACAAAAGAAAGGTATCTGAAGACGTTTCACAGAGATGACAGACAGCTCACCTGGCTTGGTTGATACTAGTGAACACGAGGAATAATCCAGGATGAATCATTCTGATGTTGATGTAGAGTTTACCTGAAAGTGACTGGTATTGTAGTATTGTTGGTGGAGGTGCACTTGTCATTGTTAATGTTCTCTGATGTTGAACTGACGTCAGACAAGTCATTTTGATCTCTTATTATCCCTCTGATCCTGAACCCCTCCTTTATACCGCACTGTAACCCCACCCCCACCCCCCCGACCAATCCAGACTCTGACAGCCTCTCCAGCCTCACACAACAGAGTCTGTCGGACGGGGAGGAGCAGCTGGACCGCCTCCAGCAGGCGGAGCTTACTCGAAACACACCCATGTCGCTGTGGAGGGCGGGCGCAGTGCAAGCATGGCTGGAGGTCGTCATGGGAATGCCCATGTACACCCGGGCCTGCTCCGAAAACGTCAAGAGCGGCAAGGTACGTCTTCTGCACTTCGGTATTTTCCGTATATGCATGCAGGTGTGTTCAAGTGCTGTTCTGGTTTGTACATACCGGGTGGATTTCTGCTCTTTCAGGTGCTGCTAGGGCTGACCGATGAGGATTTAGAGCTGGGCTTGGGCATCAGCAACCCCATTCACCGCAGGAAGCTAAGACTGGCTATTGAGGACTACAGGAAAGCGGAAGGGGACCAAGGGTGAGGAACAGCTAGTTGTGCACATGTGGGCCACAGCGTTATCGTTGCTATTGAAGAAATTGTCCAAACGTATTTGATCTCCAATCATCCCCATCTAGACTGTCAAAGGCATCAGAGATGGACCACCACTGGGTTGCCAGGTCCTGGCTGAGTGACGTGGGGCTGCCTCAGTACTCCCAGACCTTCCAAACTCAGCTGGTGGACGGACGGGTGCTGAACTCTCTCAGCCGCAGAGACCTGGAGAGATCCCTCAACATCGGAGACCAGTTCCACCAGACCAGCCTCCTCCTGGCAATCCAGCTCCTGCAGATGCTCAGCTTTGACAAAGAGGTCAGATAACATGAGGTCGAATTAGGTTAGAAAAACGGACTAAAATAAACTAAAATAAACTAAACTGAAATTTGAGATGCAGAAGATTGTGATCTTGTTTTGGTCAGTCGACTTTATTGTACCAGATATCTTGACTTCTTCTATCTTTCCTAGTGTGTTCTGTGTGTTACCTTGAAAAATGGTAGTCGGTGAAATCACAGGTGAACAAAGAAGGGTGGGTCACTTGTACCCGACCAGACTAGTGGTCATCTGTGCGCTGTGTGTGTCCACAGGCCCTGCAGGCGCGACGGCTAAAATGCGAGCACCAGGATCAGGACCCCGTTGTCTGGACGTGTCACAGGGTGATGAAGTGGATCAAAGACATAGACCTCAAGGTGGGTGGGAGGTCAGTGATGGTATTGCCTTTGCTCGGGTGTTTTGTAGGGCAGATCGGAATCAGATGCTACATAGAAGTTTCTTCAGCGGCAGTAAAGGACTGGTATACAATGCACTCTATGTTGTTGTAGAAACTATATACACCTACACCTAACTCAACACTAATAGAACTGAGCTCATGGTTGTGGCCTCCAAGGCACCGCTCCGGAAAGGTTGGGGATCTTGTCCTGACCATCGACGGCTGCTCCATCTGCCCCTCCTCAGAAGTCCACAACCTGGGTGTTATTTTCGATTCCACTGTGGAGACTCGATTCCAAATTTGATTTCAAATCTGTCACAAAATCTGCCTTCTACCACCTCAAGAACATCTCCAGACTCCAGCCTTCACTCACCGACTCATGGCAGAGACCCTCATTCACGCCTTCATCGCCTCCCGTCTGGACTATTGCAATGGAGTCTTATCCAGGGTCCCAAGCAAATCCTTGGATTGGCTCCAGTATGTTCAGAACTCTGCCAGGGTTCTCACCAGCACCGAAGCCTGGAAGCACATCAGTCCCACCCTCATCCACCTCCACTGGCTCTGGAACTCACTCCCTGTGGAGATCCGCAATGCTGGGTCCATTGAAGTTTTTAAACAGTGACTGAAAACCTTCCTCTCCAGCCAGGCCTTTGGACCCAGCTGCTGAATTGTGGCCCTCTGCTTTCTTTTTGCAGAGGGCCACTTTCAAAGGCCTTTTTGTCCTTTGTTTGTCATATTGTCTTCCTACTTATCTAGTTCTTCTTTCTTCTATTGTTAAGTATCCTTGGAAGGTGCTCTTAAATTTAAGTTATTATTATTATTATTATTATTATTATTATTATTATTATTATTATTATCATTATTATTCTACAAAGGCAAGCAGCAGTAACTATTTTTGGTTCCTTTTAAAGGTCATGATTTGGATTTTATATCAGAAAAAATCATACCTATGAATGCTGTTAAATGAGGTACAGTTGGTAGTAAGATTACTTTTGGCAGGACAGAAGATAAAGTTTGAAAGTGATTTTTCTCACTTTCACTGCTCTTTGGCTTGGTAGGGCAGTGCCGTAGGTAAGGCGTGGTTCTGACTTCCTGTCTTGGTGTTGTGCTGTGCAGGAGTATGCAGACAGTCTTCAGGGCAAGGGAATCCACGGAGCAGTGATGGCTCTGGACCCGTCCTTTGACACCGATGCCCTGGCCAAGGCCCTGGAGATCCCAAGCAACAAACACATGCTGCATCGGCACCTGTATGAGGAGATGAAATCCCTCGCCGTCCCTCACAGGTAGATCGCCAGAATAAAAGCCCCCTAACCCCATATTTCGCTATTAACCCTTAATTAACGTAAAAAAAAAAAAAGTAATGCTGTTCTGTGATTCTAAAAATATATCCTCCCTTGCGATTTAAAATAGTGAAATGAGAGAAAAGAAACTTGATAACTAGTAAATAATTGTCTTTTTTCATGCCTTGTTTTTGCAGCAATGCAGAGCAGGGTAATGACACCTTCTGCTCCCCTCAATCACCCGTCACTGCTAACCGCTACGCCGAGGAGAGGGTGTCGATGAGAAGACCAGGAAAGGTACATCGATATGTTCTGATAAGATGATCGTATAGTTTGTGGTTTATATATGTACAGTAAGAGCACTGCAATGCACGCTACAAAATATGTCTGTACTATACTATGTGTATTAAAAGAGTCAAACACTTCACTTTTCATAAGCTGATCTGAATCTAAATGGTATCAAAATCTATTTATTTGTTTATTTATTTATCTATTTATTTATTTATTTATTTACTGAAAAAATGCAACTGGAAATGTACCACTCCTAAGTTCAGCTAGTGAGTAATACTGTATTTGGCAGGTTTTTATGAGTTTTTGATAAGATTACTTACTTTGTCACTTGTTCAAATGGTTGATAACAAATTTTTTTAGTCTTCAATGAAACGTGTTTACGCTTTTCTCTTTTCCCAGAGCCCTCTGAGGTTACACGCAAGGAACCAATCTGTGGAGCGGACCTTGGGTTTCCACGGCAGCTGTGGATCTCTGCCTAGAGAGGCCAGGGTGCAGGCTGTGCCCAGGACCAAGGGGAGCCCGATGCACACCTACAAAAGTGTTGAAATCACCAACGTCTGAACCGGCGCCAGCATCTCTCACACCTCGACTGACGTTGTTGTCGTTGTTTACATGGTCGTTATATTATTGTTGTTTACCACTGGGAGACCTACACGCTACAGAACTTCAGTGCTGGACTAGAAGTTCATAGATAGGTTGTCTTAAAGGGGCATACCGCTCAATTTATGAAGTCGTATCTGTTATTCTTACGGTCCTGGACAGCCCAATTCATATTTGTCAAAATGACCAGTTTAACGAAACACAAGCAAAACTAATTTCTGACGTGATTTACCACCTGGAGCTGCTATACATACAATAAAGAAGAGACAGATTTTGTGGACGAATTAAATGTTTCTTTGAGCTTTTACATCCAAATGAGTTTTATATTATGGTTCTCCTATCACTCCAGTCAAAACTTAAGCTGACTCCTAGAAAGCCTCACAGATAGAAAGGCCTAAGAATAACCTTTACAAACTGAAATTCAGTGCTATTCTCCTTTGATGCCTTATTTGAAATAGGTCTTTTATTAGATCTCATATTTATATTATCTTTACGGCACTGCTGTATACGGCTAGTTCTCTGTTAACGTGTCTTTTCAACTGATTTTCTCCGGTGATGTAATATATCATGGGACGTCTGGTTGCACAAAATCAGAGATGTTGCACATATAAGCCCCTTAAATAAATGAAATTGCTGAAGTAAGTAAGTATGGTGTTCTGTCAGTATAGATCAGCTGTTACTCTGCTGAGGCCATCTGGACTCTCTGACGTTAAAACTGTTTGGTGTACCTCAAGTGGGCACCACCCCTCCATGCATGGGAGGGATGCTGGTCAGTGTTTTCCAGCTCAAATCAATTGCAGATGTCTTCCAGCTACAGATATCTGGCCTTAGGTTAGCACAACAGCGTGAGACGTGAGATTTATGGGGGAGCCGAAATATTCCGAATACCACAGCAGAGCTTTGTCTTTGGTGAAATACCACGAATGTGGCCAAGAGGAATAAAGTATGTAGTTTATTTTCATTTCTGCCACACTTACTTCAGCAAGACACAACTGCAAACTGCAGGACTATCTGTAATACTGGTACTGTACTTTTGAACAATTCCACGTTTTCATCGATATGTCCAGTTAATTCAAGAACCTGAGGGTTTTTTATGTGAATGGTAACAAAATATATGAATCATCCAAGGTGATACCTAGATGGAAAATACAGCTGAACATTGGATTTCTTTTTCAAAGTGATGATGTGTTCCATGTTAAGTGTACATAAACACTGAATGGACAAAAAAAAAATGCAACACGATCACGTATATGATGATACATGATCCAATGGCCAGGATGTAATGGGATATATCTGTACAGTTTGATCATGTTTTATAACACAAGCTAGTGTGCAGTTTGACATCTCCCTACTGGGACGTGTTCAGGACCATACTGTGTGCAGCTGAAACCCAGAGGTAAATTAGAAAACAGGTTTGTCTGCAACTCTATGGGCGTCTCCAGTCACCGACACAAAGCAGCCTGTCAACCCACAAGCTTTTTCCTGGAAGTTGTTTCAGCGGGAAGATTAGTCCAGAAATTACTCCTCCTCAGTAACATCACCGTTAAAGTTGATGTTTTCTGTCTCTGAATACCAAGCTGTCATAACTTTTATTCCAACTTTAAACATCTTGACAACATCTTGAACAAATGCATGACCATTAAAAGCCACTTGCCTTAAACAACTGGAATGCTAACTTGCTAACCATGGCTTATGAAAGTTGGCTTCACACTGAGAAGTAAATATATTTCCCCCCCAGGCTGTTTTTCAAAATAGTCTTATGACTTTTTGACATCGCAACATAATTCCAGGCTTGTTCACGTTCTGCGACCCCCAGCAAGTGACTTTTTATGGTTGTACAGTCATCTGACATCAGAAACAGAAAGATATGTCAACACTTGTATTATGTTATACATTTGAAACTCAAAGTAATTGATCATAAACAGATATAGATAGTCAGAGTTACAGGCAATGGTGAGAACCTGTTTCCTGTAATGTATAATCACTGTAATCCCTGCTATGATTCATTTTGCCTCTTTTGGACTACAACTCGTGGACAACAGTTGGTTTCTTCTTGTGCAGATCACAATCAAGGACTATGGTGGGCAGGAGGACGACCTTTATTAAAAATAATAAATAAAAATGTTGTTTTCCTATTACAGCATAGCATAATGTACCATTTGTGACATATCATGTCTGAAAATAGTCATGTTTGAAACTTGCTGTAAATAAACGCGTTATTCAGTCACTATTGTGTGTGCGTGTGTGTGTGGGTGTGTGTGTGCGTGTGTGGGTGCTGAACAAATAAAAAAAAAAATCTGAAACTGAAACTGCATTAAGGACTTTGATCTGGACTCTTTTCACGACGTGTCTTGAGTGTTTCCTGCCTTCCACCCAATGCATGCTGGGACAGGCTCCACCCGCCCCCCCAAACACACACACACACACACACACACACACCCACATACACAACACAAACACACTCACACCCACACCCATGTGAAAATTGCTTATGGTAATAAAGCAAAAATATCTGATTTTAAGGTACTTCTTACAATCCTACTTCAGTTTTTATGGCCAATTAAAATGAATCAAATAATCCAATCAACGATTTTCTATTGTATTGATCATTACAACAGACCTGCCGCCGGCTGTCAGGTTGTCCCCTGAGAAACTTGAGCAGCGCTAGGACCAAGGGGGAACCAGGTGACACGCTTTACAACAGCAGGCGGGGAGGTTTCGCTCCGGCTGGAATTTGGACGAAGTTTCCCTTTACTATGTTACACCTGAAGTGAGAAACACCGCAAGAGTGAAATAGTGCGCGCGATTAAAATAAACGACCCTCGTGGACGGCTGTCGGGGGGCTTTGCCGGGCGTCAGGTGCGTCTATGTGCCGTCGACTTCCTGAAAACACCTGCGTGATCCAGGCAGGTAGCCCATCGATGAAGAGGGAAGTCCCTGCGCACTGAGCGGTGAAAAGGTAAGGCCTCAACGCTTTAGACAGGGTACCATGTCACCACTGTCAGTTTAAAAAAATATTTTATTTTATTTTATCTAATTTTATTTCTATTTTTTAAAAAGCTGAGTCGGAAGTTGCAGCACATTGTGTGCGTTCATAGTTTACTTTGAGGGGACAGTTCCTCCTTGGTCCCTCCCTGTTCTCCAACAATGAGGACGGAAACACTGCCAGTTTGAACGACTTCTGTACGGAAACGACGTCTGACTGGTTTTGGTAACTGTGTTCACTGCAGGCCCACAATGCTTTAGTTTGTTTAATGGTGTTGAAGAGAATGCAGGCTGTATGCACACACCCACACTGTGTATCCCAAAGCTACTAGGACAACGTTACTAAAACGTTTCCCACTATTTGCTCTTGCCTAACCTTTAAAACATCTACCTGAGTATCTCTGGAGGAGCCCTGAGACAAGGCATAACTCAAGGTTGACTTTGTGCACATACCGGTCTCGTGTTGTCTTTTTGTCAGACAGTACACGGGAGGTTTTCCATCTTCTTTGAATGTGCAGTGTGCATAAAGCATGTCAGACCCATGCAGCTCTCCCAGCCCATCCCGTTTCTGGACGACTGAGCCAGAAATGCAGGGTGTGTCTGCGATGCTGGCACGCTTGAAACACATGGTCCTCTTCATCATATTCAAAAGTTGCTTTAATTCACCTGTCTGACGGCTTGGCCGTGTGTTCATCCTGCCCTGGGAATAGTGTCAGTGTCACCAGCAGCAGATGTTGTCTAGCTAGAATCAGAATCAGTTTTATTGCCAAATATGTTTTCACATACAAGGAATTTGACTTGTTTGGTGCATAACAATAAAGATAGCAAGAGAAGAAGAAGAAAAGCAAGTACTGTAAAAGGCAAAGGTCAAGAATACAATATAAAATAGAAAAAGTCACACTAAAATATATGAAAAGATATAAGAAATAAGGAAATAATAATAATAAACTAAAAAGAATAGGTGCCAAATTTGTACAAATTTGTGCGTTATTATTGCGCATTGAGACAGATGTGGAGACTTTACGTTAATATAACGTAGTGTCCATGGACGTGATGCTAAAAAAAAGTTTAGTTTTTTACTACTAATGCTTCTGCTGGTACAGGTAGCAGTCAGAGGAAACCTTTAATTAAATGAGGTATAAAAACATGAACCTTTGAGGTTCATTCATCCCCTTCATGAGCTGGTAAGGGCCAACAAATACAAACATCTAGGGAGGGATCAGCCTCATCCACATGATGTTGCCTCCAGTAGTCACAGAGTTCTTTTTGTGAGTGTGGAAATCATGTTATAAATATATATATATATAAACTGTATGCCATGACTATCTCCATCATCAGACCTGAATCAATTTGACCGCTATGGGGAGATTCTGATACTTTTCCATCTCAGTTACCAAACACCAAAGGAGGAAATTCATGAAGAATGTTAGACGGTTCAATGATATTAAGACTTGTTGTTCTATAATTGCTACGGCATCTGACTTTTAGAGGTCAATGTCTCTACAGAGGCTGAAATGTTACAACAAAAATATTTTCTACTTCTCATTTTTGTTGGACCAGGGGTGAAAAAAACCAGGACTCGACCAACAGGTTCATATTTTGTCTGAACAGCATGTTTCCCTCTACCAGTCTGTGTAGCCATGAGCAGAGATCATTTATCAGCATTTATCATCCATGCCTCCTCAGTTATCTGCCCTTAAGACTGGTTTCCCTCTGTGATCCGGGTGTTGGACTCAGTCCTGCCGAGAGAAGAGATGACTGCATGCAAAATGAATTGTCTTAGAACGAGATTTCAACAACAAGCTTACGATTTGCTCCATTGTTTGTGTCTTCCGTTACCATGTTTGTGCATGTTAGTTATGCAGTGTGAACTACATAGGAAGGAACTACTACATACATTTTTTGTCGCCTTTCCCCACATGGTTATTGCTGTATTACTGTATATTTGTACCCAGGTTTGATAGCTTGACATTGGGCTAGCTTCTTGCCAGGTAGTGCAGCTGATTTTAACTAGGACCTGAGTGACGGAGGATGTTTGAAGGGTAATTCCGGGATTTTTCAACCTGGCCTCTATATCCACAAAATCGCCTATCATAACGCAAAGTAGATCCCAAAAGTTTTGGAGTTGTTCCAGTAGATCGGCTCAGCCGGCAGTCGCGAAACGGGGACTCAACGTCTGCAACGTAATCTGTACGGGCATATAGGCGCAGGTCAAAGTACGTCCACTAAAAGTGCTTGATTTTGCCACTGACAGGCTCAGATTGTTATTCGTGTGTCTGACAAGTGTCTGACAACATTACTGAAAGGATCGCTACAGAAATAGACCTTTTTTAACCAGAAAACTAAAGTCTAGCTCAAGGAGAAGTCCCTCTCTGAAATGGACGGTGGACAAAGGTAGTCTATAGCGAGAGGGTTCACTTGTTGCAGGAAGAGGACTGTAGAAAGATTTATGTTTACACCATCCTCTTCTTGAAACCCTCTTGCTTTCAACTCTGACAAAGGTGGTCTATGAAAGCAAGAGGGTTGAAGAGGATGCAAGAAGAGGATGGTGTAAACATAAATCTTTCTTCCTGCAACAAGTGAACCCTCTTGCAATAGACTACCTTTGTCCACCGTCTGGTTAAAAAAGGTCTATTTCTGTAGCGATCCCTTTAGTAATGTTGTCAGACACACGAATAACAATCTGAGCCTGTCAGTGGCAAAATCAAGCACTTTTAGTGGACGTACTTTGACCGTGCCTCTATGCCCATACAGATTACGTTGCAGCCATTGAGCCCCCATTTCGCAATCTACCGGAGCAACCCCGAAACTTTTGGGATCTACTTTGCGGTATGATAGGCGACTTTGTGGATATAGAGGCCAGGTTGAAAAATCCCGGAATTACCCTTTAAGTCCGATACAGTATTGATCCTTGTTATGATCAAAGTTAGTCTTGTGTGATACCTTTAAAAACAGACATCTTGTGGTGATTGCGACTCCAGTTTAAGCTTAGATGCCAAATTGCGACACAAAATGGTACGATCAGTTGGCATTACAACATAACAATTATGGTTACGCTGTAGATCATGATTTGCCGGTGCATTGGGCCAATACAGATTTTAACTCTGTATAGCCCAACAGCTCACTCCTCCAGACAGTGAGTCATATGCCAATAAAGCATGCAGCGTTGAGATGTTCAGTTACTGCTTGACTAAACATTACAATGGGAAGACGTGGTATGATCATTGGTCCTCGATGCACCGACCTCCTCGACCATAGACACGTCTGGAGTTGACCAAGAAGGGTGCTATGAACCAAACGCATCCAATCGGCTGCGGTCCTGTGCGTGAAAATGCCTCATTGATGGGAGAAGTCAGAGGAGAATGACGAGACTCGTTCAAGCAAATAGCAGCTCAGTACAACAGTGATGTGCAGAAGGGCATTTCAGAAAGCACAACATGAACCTTGAAGCACCTGGACTACAGCAGCACAAATCATATCACATTTATTTGTATAGCCCTTCATCACCGTTACAGTCTCAAAGGGCTTCACATTGCCCAACGTGTGAAAACAAGACCACTACACTTCCAGAAGGATAATGTGAAGGAGTGCGCATCATCTCAAGATGGTTCCAGGAACAAGATGGTGACTTTAGTTGACTCCGGTGGCTTGTACAGTCCCTAGACCTCAACCCGATGCAACACCATTGCAACAGGATGGGAACGTGCAGGAACCGTGTGACGCTATCGAGCATGGACCGAGATCCCTGTGCCTTGTTGAATCCTCTGTGCATCAAAGAATTCAGGCTAAGGCTACACGCTAGGTGTACCTAATAAAGTGGCCACTGAGTGATTTATCCAAGGTATTACATCTTCAGCTGTAATACATTATGGATCTTGACATTTATGTAGCACGGCTGCCAGAGGAACATACTTGAACTACAGTCAGACTCCCTAATACCATCATAGCTAACTTTGGTGTCACTCCATTCTCTCTGCATGCATCATACCTCTCCAGTTCATGTTTCGTGTCAGGACCTGTGCAGGCCTACCGCCACACTTGGTGTTTACAGTTTGTCATAACCTGTTCTCTCACTCCTGTGGCGGTCCAAAACGTAGTATTAGTAGTTTAGGTGAATCAGATTTTGAATTCCCCTAGTACAATTTTATTGACCAGGTAACCCAAACAGAGTTTCGTGCAAACCTCCATGTCTTGATCTTGGAGTTCCTCCCAGCAGGAAGTCTTCCACTGTCATTATATTTTTATGGCGGTAATATTTCTTTACTCATCTCCACGTTGTACCAGTTGTATACCTGTCGTCACAGGAAAGGATGATGTCCTCAAGGGTATTATGGCTTATTATGACTTCATACAACAGTTACCAGTATGTGAACTTTATAGAAAAATCTTCTTCAAAGAGTTATACCTGCATGACAGTAACAAACAGGAGAAAACAAGATGTCTAGCAGCTCCCTGGTTACCATAAGAGTTGGCATAGGAACCAGTTCAGCACGATTGGTGTGCTCAGTGGGAATGAATTCTGATGAGTCACATCGCTTGTCTGAAAGTACTGAAAGTACTTTTTTAATCTATGTTATAGCACCTTGCCAGGTAGATTTTGATGCTGCTGCTGTATAAATGTCACTTCGATACGGCCCTCCTCCCCCTTTTCTCTTTCCACCGTGTTGACGCTCATCTTGCTTCTAGTTTGTCCTTCAGGGATGTGTTCCAGTCGGGGGCTATGTGGGGACAGCGACCGCCCTCCCGGCAGATCCTCCAGGTCCAACGCCGGCAGTTCGGGCGCCCACTACGCCCTGTGCGCCCTGGCGGTCGGACTCATCGCCCTGGGTATCATCATGATCGTGTGGACCGTGATACCCCAGGACGGAGAGACTTCGGGGAACTCCTCCTCTACCGCAGTCAACTCCAACACCACGGTGCCGGCGATCAACGAGGATGAAGATTCGGACAAGGTACAGTCGTCGTCGGTGGCCTTGGTGCTGGTGGGAGTCGGGACGGCCATGCTGCTCTTGTCCATCTGCCTGGGGGTGAGGAACAGGAGGAGAGCACTTGACCGAAGTAGACAGCCGGTGACGGTGGAAGCCCCCTACGCGGACCACGTCGCCGGGGAGGGAGAGTGAGTGCCGACGTTCACGTTACGTCATTGTAGTTTCATGTACTTCATATCTTCAGGGTCCAGTGTTCGTTCACAGGTCTGGACCGATGTGTATTGGATTTCACAATTATCAGATCTTTAAAAATGTGGGAATTGAAACAAAATCACTGTGAAAATATAGACATCATCATACCGATCATCAAATCCATCTAAGAAATTAAGACATTATGGGATTTCTATTTCTAACATTGCGGACATTCTATTACTATGTTATCAATACTTACTCATAGCTGGTGTTATTTCGTGCTTTGCCACTGATGGTATGTCTTGCATCCTATCCCAGAGTTGACAACCCAACTACGTACGGGGTACCCAGCTACGAGGAGGCCGTTGGCAGCGGCCAATACCCCGTCCGCCAGAGCAACCTACGCCACAGCACCTCCCAGCTGCCGTCCTACGAGGACATCATCGCCGCCGTGGAGAACGAGGGAGCAGAACCCGCTAACAACCCCGCCGAGGAAGCCCCTCCTACCGATCCACCGGCCAATCCCGCTCCGGCCGCTGCCGAACCCCAGGCTGACCCCGCTGAACCAGCAGGCCAATCCCAACCAGCCCGCCCGCAGCAGCAGCCGGGCCAGCCGCATCCTTCGGCCCCTGCGGGTACGGAGGATCAAGTCGGACAAGCTGCACCTGAAGGACTTCCGCCTCCAAATCCGCAGCCCCACTAGGAATCCGGTCACCATTGAACCGATCACGCCGCCACCACTGTACGATGATAAGGTGCCTGAGCTAGAGTAGTGTCTCCGCATCAGACGGACTAAACATTTCTGAAAGCCCGTTTTCAAGGTTGGTTACTAGGTTAAGCAGCATGGGTCTGGCAGGGAGCACGGTGACGGAGACCTTGGAGCGTTGGCTTGGCAAAACACTCTGAAATGAGATTGTCTCACCTACAGTCCTTTTTGTTTATTGCTGCATTTGAACTGGCGTATTTATTCTGTTTCCTTTCTGCTTTACATCTGTCCAGATCTGTGTGACTTTACAATGGGCTGCCACAATTGTGATGATATATATATATGTTTTTACAGTGTGCCAAAAGTCACGTTCCAAGATAGGACAGCCAGTGTGCAATGGTGTACAACTTCCCTAGTTACCGTGAATCTGTTTTTCACCTTACCAGGAAATGATTCATGTTATTATAGTTACTGTGTGTTGATTAGTTGTGAATCACGGCGACATTATTGATGGTGTGTGTGTGTTAGTGTGTGTGTGTGTGTGTGTGTGTGTGTGTGTGTGTGTGTGTGTGTGTGTGTGTTGGGGGGGATTCAAGGGGAAAAGGGATACCAAATCCTAAATGATTTAAGTGTCGTTTTTATGTTTCGTAGCTCTGAGGAAGGCGCACTGAGGCTAAGGATTTCTGATTTTTTTTAGAGGTGTTGGTTTGTGAATGTCTATCTATTTTTTCTGAGTTGTTTTGTCTTTCTGGGAAAACATTTTCTACCTAAATATACTTTATGGAATCGTGACAGTAAAGGTAAACCATGTGTATATTCTGACATTGGATGTGGCATTAGGAAATCAACATGAACTGCAATACAGTGTAATGATAAATCCTCATGTTATTGAATGTTTAATGGCTTTATTGCTGTAGTATTTGTAAAACTTGAGTGAATAAATGTTGTATCTATAATATTTCAATTAGGATCACGTTGAGATTCTATTTTTTTCTTTGCAAAATGTTGATGAAGATTAGTTCTTCTGTAACTTTTATTCCTCCATATCGCCATCATCTTCAGACACTGTGCATCAAGGTGAATGAGCACAGGTATTGAAAGTAAGCCAACATGTCAGCCACCTGTAATCAAAGCTACAGAAACCGCTTGCTTTGACTCTTTAACGCGCCAATAAAAACTATTGTTCCATTTTTATCGGTTTATTTTTAATTACATGCTGTCAGTGAATGCCAATGTATTTATTTTGAAAATGATATTCTTTTGGCTGTGCGATGAATAAAATGGAATTGTAGGTGTTTGCTTTGTTGTGGTCTCTTGTGGGAAACTTTCCAGGTCTAAATATTGTAGTAAAGCCTCTTTCGGTCTGTCTGCTTTCACATCCTTTTAAGGCTTCCCGTAGTTAGTTTATTTTGGGGTAAAGCAGTCGGTTCTTGGTCGTCATCTTAACATCATTTTAGTGTTTAGCGCCCTCCAGTGGTGGATACCAGTAACAGCCCATATGTGAAGTCCTCGTAGTTCAGAGTGATCTTACCTCCACCCATAGTATGGAAACCTTAAACAGGCCTCCAGGCTGGACAGAATAAAATGGTCGAGAGCTAACTATCCTATCCTGTATTTTAAGGGCGATGTAAAAGCATGTTTAATGCACGAGCGGGGGTGGTATTATGAATCTATCAATACAGAGATGTGTTTAATTGTAGGTCTGTTTATATATGAAATGAGCGGCCACACACCAGCTTACCTGAAACCTACACATTCATCTGCACAAATATTTAAACCAATGTAAATTGTCTAATAGTGATATCTTCAAATAGAAAGTATATATTTACTCAAATACTCAAATGTGTATATATAGCATGTAGTCACTGGTATATTTATACAATACCTACAAAGTTTCAGGCAGTTCTTTTCCACAGTAGCAGCTCAAAGTGCTGCAACTTTTGACTAAAAATGAGTGGGAAGTTTTTTCTTTTTTTGTTTTGTTTTTAGGAAACCGTTATTTCAGGCTAACCTTCACTAACAAATACAGACTGTCTGTAAAAATAGTAAATCGGTAAATGTAGGCTTAATTTAGCACGTTCGAGAGAAATATTTTATTAACGAAAAGAAATTAAAAATCATGCTGACACTATAAATCTGCACTACTTGACATTTCGAAGTTTTGAAGTTTGTGTTCATTTTGAATTTTTACTGCAACGTGTTTTAGTTAGCTGATGAAGTTCTCCACAATAAGATCAAATATATTTTCTCAAACTCCACCCTTCCTCCATACGAGTCCATTTCAGCCTCTTTCAGCTCAGACGGTTGTTTTTTTTCTTTTTGCAGCTGCCATGTAGCAGGGGGAGGAACGGTTGGTTGAGGGAAGAGCCAGCCCGGGGAGTCAGTCACATTCCTGGCTGGGATTCAATGACTGAACCAGACACAAACAAACAGAGAGAGAGAGAGAGAGAGAGAGAGAGAGAGAGAGAGAGAGAGAGAGAGAGAGAGAGAGAGCTAGAGCGGGAGAGAGAGAGAGAGAGAGAGAGAGAGAGAGAGGGAGAGGGAGACAGAGAGAGAGAGAGAGAGAGACAGAGAGACAGACAGAGAGACTCACATTGAGAGAGGGAGGGAGACAGACAGTGAGAGTACGCCAGACTGCGCAGACGAGGCATATTTCGGGCGCACATTAGGTGTGCGTAAAACCGCAGTGGAGCGCATTGAAACAGAGTACCCGCTGGTTGTGCGTTGGATATTACACGTCTGCGAGTTTGGAGTCGAGGAGTTGTGGGCTTTAATCGTGTCTGTTCTCAAGAAGAGTCTATGAATTCAACAGTGTTCAGTTTTCTGAATGGACGCATTGGGAATCTTTTCCAGTGACATGGAAAGGCGCTGTGTTGGACGTATCGCCGGATGCTGAGGACAACTGGTCGGATAAGTCGTTTTGAGATTTCGTTTTGAGTTTTGAACTGTGTTTCCTAAGAGGTGAAAACATGGAGGGTACGAGCTTTCAGCCCCATCCCGGACTTCAACAAACTCTGAAGCAGTTTCATCTGAGTTCGATGCGCTCTCTCGGCGGCCCGGCGGCGTTCTCCGCTCGGTGGCACCAGGATATCCTCTTCAATAAAGATGGAAAGTCCGCCGAGATGATGCTCAACCTGCCCGCCCAGACACCTCCGGTCATGTCCGGGCCACTTTTCATCCCGTCCGACCGCTCCACGGAGAGGTGCGAGACGGTCCTGGAGCGGGAGCCCATCTCCTGCTTCGTGGTCGGCGGGGAGAAGCGGCTGTGCCTGCCGCAGATCCTCAACAGCGTCCTGCGGGATTTCTCCCTGCAGCAGATCAACTCGGTGTGCGACGACCTGCACATTTACTGCTCCCGGTGCACGGCAGACCAGCTGGAGATCCTCAAAGTCGTGGGTATCCTGCCCTTCTCGGCTCCGTCCTGCGGACTGATCACTCAGACGGATGCTGAGCGCCTCTGCAACGCTCTTATCTACGGTGGTACCTACCCTCCTCACTGCAACAAGGACCTGGCCGGCTCCCTGGAGTTGGAGCGAACGGAGAAAAGCTTCAAAGTGTATCATGAATGTTTTGGGAGGTGTAAAGGTTTGTTTGTCCCTGAATTGTACACCAGCCCCAGCGCCGCCTGCATCCAGTGTATGGACTGCAGACTCATGTACCCACCGCACAAGTTTGTGGTCCACAGTCACAAGAGGCTGGAGAACCGGACAGTCCACTGGGGCTTCGACTCCGCCAACTGGCGGGCCTATGTGCTCTTGGACCCGGACTACAGCGAGAAGGAGCAGAAGAGTCACCTGGACCAGCTTCTCAAGGAGCTAAAGGGAAAATATGATCTGACGAACAAGCTCTCCAGTAAACTGTGCAGAGTAAGTCTCTCCCTATTATTAACCATCAGTCTTTGAGGAATACCATAGCACTTTGTGTTTGCGTGTTTGTGACAGACGTCAAATTGATACTAAAATTGTTATTTAACATGATCAGATTTTCTGCATTGATTGACATTAACCCTGAGAGGCTCTGGGCCTGGCTGCTTCTCATCAGGCCCGACATCTACTTTGAGTGATACTCTAGGCGTTGTTTAGTTGATCTTTTTGTTGTCAAACACCTCAACACCATCCACAGCACCCCAACACAATCATAATGACTGTCATGTTCAAGATTTTCCTCTACTCAGCGCTGTGAAACACCCCACACAGCCTCACTCACCTCGTTCCTTTCTGAGAAGGTAACAGCGAAGCCTCCCAACCATCAGCTAACACCCCCTGAGCATCCCTCCCATCCTCTTTCCCCCGTGAAGCTTGCTGGTCCAGAACACCCCCACTCCCCCCCCAGGGTTACCCAAGGGCGTCTGCAGCATGATAAATGGAGCCCCAATGATATATTTTAATAGTGTGTGAGAGGAGAGGGGGCTGGGGAGCCACAAGGTGGGCTAGGGGGATAAGAGTTTAATGGGGTTTGGGATAACGAGATGCATGTGTGACAATGGGTTGCAACTGGTCAGGCTAGGATAAGGTCTGTGTGTGTGTGTGTGTGTGTGTGTGTGCGTGTGCGTGTGCGTGTGTGCGTGGGTCAGAGATGTTCAGTGTGGACAAAGGACCAGGAGACGAGGTGGCTGTTCCTTCGTCACACAGCAGCTGTTGTGTGGGACTCCGCTAATGACTGGACATCTATGTATCACCATGGTGCTGCTCCAGTCTGAGCAGGAGCCAGGCCATGTTTCACCGGGAAAACCTCAGTCTCTCTCTCTCTTAAAGAATGTTGGGTTTTATTTATTTCGCTTCTAGAAATGACGTGAGGAAGGATACTACGGATAACAACGTAGTTACAGAAGATCAGAGTGCTTTTGTTGATCCCATCGTTTGAGTTTTTGTCCTCCTTTTAGAAACATTCTGGTTAAGATCCCGGTTGCGGGGGCGTTATTGTCCAATTCTCTCACCGATGAGATTTTTAAAGCATCTCCCCCCCCCCCCCCCCCCCCCCATCACTTCCAGCTAGAGCTGATTTATCGGGTGTTTTTGCTGAGAATCGGACGTGGAAAACCAGGTGAAAAATCTTTGTAGACGAGAAGAAATATCCGTCTGTGAAAATCTTTTGCACCTGTGGCACATTTCCCGGTGTCTTCCCTCACGGCAGTCAGCGGGACTTGATGTATCGTCTCGTGTGTTGCACATTTTCCAAAATGGTGAGCCTTGTGCCGACAGTCTCTCAGCGTGTATGATATATATACAGGGCTGAGCATCACGGTGGGAGCGTGTGCGGTGGTGGTGGAGGTGGGGGGGGTGTGGTGGGGGTTCACCGTGTCTGCTGTGGTTCACTGTCAGTCGTGTCCCAGTTAGCAGACAGGCCTGGTCCTCGGGGAGCCGCACACCAGCGCTCTCCCATACATCAGCCTGACAGGGCAAGCTGCTGAAAGGGCCGGGCAGGGCTGCATGCGGACCCATCCTTTGGCTCAGCTTACCCATGAAACAAAAAACTCAATGTTATCGGCCTGCCTCAGCCTCCCTCTAATGTCAAGAGTGTTTTATTAATAAGACAGAACCTCCGCAGTTGCCTCCTGGGCCTGTATCATCTGTCTAGACTCCCACCTAATGTACACGGTGGTCTGTGCAGTTAACGCCGTTTGTCAGAGGAGAAGATGATTGTTGCTTTTGGGGGGTAACACTTTTCAAAATGCCGCTATTTTTCAAACTCTGCATTATTTTATTGGTGTCTGTGTAGAAAGTCAACCAAAATCGGGTGTGTATTTGCTTACAAAAGGACTTGGATCAGAGTGGGAACCAGACCAACGGACCATTGTGTCTGTTTTGCATCAAATCCTTCGCCTGATGTGCAGATGAGGGCAGATTGCAGAGAGGGAGGCTGCAGACTCTCATTCAGAAGACGCAGGGTGTGTGAGCCAGGCCTTGACATGTGTTGTCAAAGGGCCATGACCCCTGACCTCTCCCCAAAGACACTGACCCAGCCAACCCCCCATTCATTTCGCCACCATCCAATCAAACGCCCTTGTGTGCCGTCCACTGGCCAGATGGCTGTCTGATAAAGGACAGAGGGATATACAGTGGGTAGATAACACACCGCAGCATGATGCTACCAGAGCACCGCCACGTTGTCACGGTCACAGTGCTGTTTAGCGGAGATAGTAGAGATATTAGACGCCAAAAAAACAATGAATCTTATGAAAGCTTCCATTTTCAATGCAGTTCAGATGAGTTGCCAAACTGGACTGAAGCTAGCATGTAGTAATGCAAATGTTAACTTTTCTGATTAGTATGAAAAGCTTCTGAAAGAGGATTGGAATTGCAAAAAAGGTGTTTTTTTTTTTGCCATCCAATGTCAAATACTTCCTTCAGTATTAACTGAAGGAAAAAAAAAAAAATCCCAGGAAGCGAGAGCAAAGCAATCAATCATCTGACTGAGTGGAGAGAGAAAGGGGGCTCAGGAGACCCATGCAGACCTCCTTAATGGAATGGATATTAAAGCCGTTCAAGTGAGGCCAATTTATGCCATTTCTCATCCCATTGTTCGGTTCACTCCATCAAATTAGCCTCAAACCTCCGACCAAACCAATCAACTGAGTGTCCGACACAAGGTGTGAATGAGTGAACGAAGGGACACCCCCCCCCCCCCCAACCCCGCCCCTCTCTCTTTCTCCATCAGGTAACTGCGGGATTGTGTACGAGCATGTGTGTGTGTTTTCATGTCTAGTGAGTACATTGAGTCGTGCTTGCATGTGAGCAGGCATGTATGAGGACTGGATCAGCTGTGCAGGGCCAGATTAAAATGAGCTCACCGCCGGCTCATTTCCATTCCCATCTGTCTGCTGACCTCTGGGAAGCCCTGCAGGCTGACAGGGTGCATCCCTCTGGCCCTTCGTGGCCCCTGTCTGCCCAGCGTTGACCCAGCCGGCCAAGACCCAACCCTACCCACTCAGAGACTCATCGGGTCAGCCACAAATTATTGGGATGTTGCACGTTTTCCCGGTATTTCTTTCTCTCGTTTTTTTTTCATCGCATCTTGGTACTTTGTCTGTTTTGTCCTGTCCTCTCTACTCCCTGCCCTTTGAAATACCAAGCAGTCTCCCCAGACCCAACCCCCCCCCACACACACACACACACACACACACCCAACTCCCCACTGACCGGCAGAAGAGTATCGCCTCATCTCTAGGAGTGACTGCTTGAGGGATTGTTTGGCCGGAGCAGGGACAGCATGTCAAGGGAAAAGGGGTGTTGGGAGCTCCCAGGGGTTGTGGCCTCCATTCTCCCAGGGGTGACCCCATGTTAAAAGAGTGTCAGCTGGGGTTCTGTCATGGGTGATGTGTGCTAAAGACCTGCCACCTCCTTTGTTCGGGGGGGGGGGGGTCGGGCCTTTCAGTGGCTGTGAAGTGCAGCCATTTCTCTTTGTTAATGCCCTTGTTTCTTTATTGGTGATTGGTGGACGGGGTCTAACTCCTGGTTGTATGCTCAAAGCCAGACTGGAGCACATCGTAGTGACTGTCTGCAGCATTTTACGAAAATACTTTGGAGAATTTCAAGTAGTCCACTTCTTTTGAAACATTGATGATGCAGAGCTAATGTGTGAAGGACTTCTTGTGTAACTATTGGAGTGAGGGAACAGGATGACGGGATGAGGGAGGAGATGAGCTCTGGCTGTGACTGCAGTCAGCAAGCCAGTCAGTCAATCCGTCAGTGGCAGAACAGATGCCTGTATTGGGTTAGTGTTATTCCACAATCATCATCAATTCCTCCTCAATCACCTCCTGATTTCCAGCTCCGTGATTAAGAGTCAAGCCCATCTGGTGTAGAGACAGGAAATACTGGAGTCTGCATCTGCTGCTGGCTGAGCTACTAAGCTGCTGCAGTCAGGGGGTTTAAACTCTGATAATCCTACATAACTCCTGGAATGCAGAGACCACAGTCCACATCTAAACCAGCATCTTCTCTGGACAGCATCTCCAGGAACAGAAATAAGCTCAGACAGACTGAATGTCGGTTGGTTTTCATCAGCCACTCCCCTCCTCCCCTGGCCCGCTCAGAGCATCCTCACCATTTATTCCCTCTGGAGCTTTGTAATTAGAACAGGAATTACATATAATGAGAATATGTACTATGAAGAAACCAACAGTGCAATCATCAAATTCAAGCGTTATTGTGATGAGATTTTTGAGGCCAAATACGTTAGCAGTATTAATATTACACTATTTGCTCCTAACGTCCTTTTTTGAAATGACCTGCAGCTATAAGCTACATAACTGTCAGACCACATTGGAGATGTGCTAATGGAGCTCCAGCCGGAGCAGAAGTAGGCCCTGCTGGTGCCATATGACAAATCGGCATGCTGCTCTCGCCTACGTTCCGCCCACCAACCACCTCCAAAGCTATCAGGAGGATTAGCTCACGCAGCTAAACCAAACAGACTGCTCAGTGTTCAGACAGCATTTATTCCAAATCTTGTATGTGCCTCCAGTTTTGATGGCTAGCGGATCGCAATCAGGCTGCTATCATTTCAGTTGGTGCAGTGCCAAATTGCTGCGTGTGGCGGTGGAAAAGAAGAATAAATGTTTTAGGGGGTTTAACACGACTTCCTTACTCGGCAGGATATACATAATTTATTTCAGGATTAGGATGGTTTAGATTAACTTTGAACTCTCTGCCTAGTTCAGCAGAGAGAACAGAGGAGAGACGTGTCTGCGTGCGTCTTCATCTGCTTGACATACTAGCTCAAAGCAACAACCTGAACCGAGAGCCTGCAGGACAGACGTGTTGTGTGTGTGTGTTTTGGTGTGTACCTCCATATTCAGAGGCCTCTCAGACTCACTCTCACTCAGGAAGGACTCGTCCTCAGTTGGAGTCTCCTCCGTGCGCTTGTGATTGGAGGGCGGCTGTAGTTGCTAAGCAGAGCTGCTCTTCCTGTGCTAAATAAGAACTTCGTGCTCTCTGGCTGGTGGGCTCAGAGAAGCGTGCCAGAGCTGCGCATGCACGCATGCATGCACACACACACACACACACACACACACACACACACACACACGGAGCATACACCTCTTACAGTACAGAGACCTCACCCTCCTCCATTCACTGCCCATCCTCTTCTTTCATTGTGACCTCCATACTGTGACTCTTGAGAGTCCCTCCTCCTCCTCCTCCTCCTCCTCCTCCTCCTCCTCCTCCTCCTCCTGCTTTCTACAACCCAGACCTCCTCCTCCACTCTGCATCGCGCGCTTCTCTCGCAGGTCAGCAGTGTATAAAGTTACCTCTCCATCATTGAGACCTCCTTGTCTGGCACCTCCTCTGCCCAGCTGCCGTCGTTTCGCCTCCTCCGTTTAACACCTCCTCAACCCTGTAGGACACAAACAGACCTCTCTCCTCCCTCCTCCGCTGAGATCTCCTTCTCCCCCCCCCCCCCCTCACTCTGCATTATACTTAGATCTCCACCTCCACTGTAGTGAGCACATGCTGTATCAGTCTGTATTCAGACTGGCCTACATACACTGCACATGTACCACTGTGGTTTCCAGGGGTGTGAGGGCTGCATGTCTCCTTATGGACGGACAGACAGACAGACAGACAGACAGACAGACAGACAGACAGACAGACAGACAGACAGACAGACAGACAGATAGATAGAGAGATAGATAGATAGATAGATAGATAGATAGATAGATAGATAGATAGATAGATAGATAGATAGATAGATAGATAGATGGATAGATGGATAGATAGATAGATAGATGGATAGATAGATAGATAGATAGATAGATAGATAGATAGAGAGAGAGAGAGAGAGAGCTGCTAGTTTGTCAGGATGACCTAATAACCAGCCTCCATCTCCAGGCTAGTTTCAAGAGGCTGCTGAATGAGCGAGTGAGTGGGATCCTCATTTTCTGCCCTCTCCTGTTTTGTTGTGTGCTATTAGGGATGCCTATCATCTTATGTATCTGCTCTGCCTCCAGGACATTGTATCTGAAATCTAATCTAATAGCGCTGTGTCTCCTCCATCTCACGATCTGCCAGCGGAGCATTGAATCAACCGTCTCCCGACATGGCTGTTCCCCCCCCCCCCCCACCCCCCACCCCCCACCCCCCCCCACGAGCCGGTTTCGCTAAGGGGTCAGAGCTTTGGGTTTGTAGCGGAGCGGCCATTGTGCGTCGGTGAAAGGCAGCAAGCCCCCGTGTGCTCCTCAGACCAGCTCGACATGCTTCCTTGCAGAGACGGGGCGATGCAGCATTGTCAGCAGGCTGCCCGTATCAAATGAATTCAGCACAGCTGTCCTAACGGTCTCTCCTGCACCGAGGGGCCAAGTTATTTATTCAGTACAACCCCCCCCCCCCCACCAGGTCTGTTCTGGTCACTCCTCAGCCACGACAGTATCTGGTCAGTCAGACCTTTCCCCTCTTTTGTCTTTTGTCCTCCTTGTTGATCACATCTCCTCCAGAAGCATCACGTATCGCTGCAAACATGTGACTCTTTTATTCCTCTACATGTCTCAGCCCGCCGCCCCGCCTCTCGCTCACTTTCTTGCTCTTTCTCTCTGCATCAGTACAGCGGGGTCTACATCTAGAGAGACAGGCGTACAGATGGGGGCATGGTTGCTCACATGCTGAGGACACCCCCTCCCTTAACACCCCCCCCCCCCCCCCCGCGCAGGTGTCTGATAGTTGCAGGGTTGCCCTGTACTGCGTCGGCTGCCCAGTAGGGCTGCCTGCCTCCCTGCGCTCCAGGCGTTGACAAGCGTCTGGCTTTATTTCCAGCCAGCCGACGAGCACAGACATAGACAACCATGCCCCTGAAATAGAGAGCTGCAGTGCAGGCCCGCCCTTTATCCTCTCATGAGGAGACTATTAAAGGCCTTGTGTCTTAAGCGTCAGGAGTTTAGCACACACACATCATCTTAAAAAAACGTCAAGCTGCTTTTCAGATTATCATCAAACACGGCGTGATCACCTCTGCGGCGTAATCTGCCGCGCGGCGAGAGGAGCGTTTCCTTTTGAAGGTGCCGGGTGACGAGCTCACGAAGCCCTCGAACGCCGAGCACACAGAAAGGATGTGAATCACAACTAGGAGTCTATTATGTTTTTCTAATGGAAAATATTACCAGGACATAAAGAGGACAGATATTTTACAGATAATCAAGTCAGCCTCGGTATCAGTTGATCACATTAAATCAATGGTCGAGGCCTCGGCTCCATATGGAATGTATGAATTATTCCAGGGGTAATAACACCATTGTTGGAGGACTCATCTCCACAAAGACGCCCATCTCTGCACGTCCATATTTAATTCAACCCCTTTCAGCTGCTCCACTGTACAGGCTGCCGGTAGAAGGAGTCCCTCCAAAGGGATTAGTCGCCCTATCATCAACGCAGCTCCCTGATTCTTCCTCCTTTGTTGTGGTGCAGGCTGCACTAAACGGGATGAAGGGGGGGCTTGGCCGGACGCAGTGGGAGGAAGTGGCTTTTGTGTTGCTGGCAGGTGCAGTGGAATGACAGTGGGGTTTTGGGTGGATGTGCATGACTGTATGCGTGTGTGTGTGTGTGTGTGTGTGCGTTGTATCTGACCAGACCAGCGGGGTATGTCCTCCCCGAAGCCGAGTGCTGCTGAGATACACCAGGAACCTCTGGAACTCGACTTGAACCCTCAATCACAAGGCTCCTCGGGGGTTTGCAGTAAATTCTTCAGGCGAATGGTTTTCTCTCCTCCTCCCTCTCCTCCTCCTCCTCCTCTCTCTCTCTCTCTCTCTCCGCTCACATCTGGTGAACAGTGCTAGCACCCCTGTCATCTTTTACTGCGTTGAGGTCATTTCCACCCTATCGGTAAAGTGGAAACACATGATGTGCAGGATTCAGCCTTAATGGGGTGGGGCTGGCATGGACCGGCACTGACACAGCTTTACAGCCGAGCGCTGCCAGAACAGCCTCGCCGTGGAAACCCTCCAACTGCAAATGAAAGACATTTGGGGGAAACACGTTAGTAAATAATGTGTTGGGATAATTGTTAGTTACTCACTTTGCGCCATTTGTTACTTTTTTCAAATGTGTAGGATGTCATATCTGCAGTATATTACTTTGAAAACATCACGTCTGTTTAGTTGTAGATGCAATATGTGGCGTTAAATATATTCTGCAGTGACAGGGAGCTCATACCGACATGTCGGAGCAGCAGGAGAGCCGAGCCTCGGGTCTCTTATTTCTGTCTCGGTGCTTTGAAAACACAAAAACAAAAAGCAAGCATTGTTTAGGGTTTAAAAAAAAGGAAAGAAAGAAAGAAAGAAAGAAAGAAGGATATTACATGTGGAATGAATGCCAGATCCGGAAAGACACTTTTTTTTTCTTCTTTTTTTTTTCATTTTCGCTCCAAAAGATTGTCCCCTTCTCCGTCTCTCTCTATCTTAATCACCTTATTGATTCCAACTGGTGAGCTGCAGCGTGGGGCAGACCCTGGCAGACGCTCTGAGGGTGTGTCCTCCAGCTTAATTGGGATTCTCCTGAGGAAAAATGTGGGTTTCCTCATTTCTGTGCAATTCTTTCCTGTGCCCCCCCACTCCCCCCCCTCCCCCCCTTTCTCCCCCTTTTCTGCCTGCCTTTCCACCTCAACTCTCTCTCAGCGTTTCTGGTAGGAATCTAATCCATTTATTTGTGTTAGTTCAGCAGCAACTTTGATGCTACATGTAGTCCATCATCAACATGCGCTCCTTCTGAATGAGTTCCCCGATCAGACTGTACTGGGACCAGTGTTTCCCAGTGACTTCCCTCTAAAAGCACCACGCTAAAGCTAACGTCTGCCGGCCGGGTTATTTCGGTTTCTGTCTCTCGGTGTAGTTTCAGCGTCTCGTTTTAGTATATAGTATCTGGATGTGTTTTCCAAGCAAAATTCCAGCCACACTGTGGTTTCCATTTTGTGGTAGACAGAGCTGCAGTGTAAAATGGGGTGGGCTGCAGTCAAGTCAGTCAGTTCTCACCAGGCAGAGTGGCTGCTGGGAACGGCTGCATGGATTTTTATCTCCGCTGTCCAAGAGGACTCCATCACAGACTGCAGCAGGGCTCGTTATTGAGGGCATACTCCTGTGTACTGCATGCCTCTGTCCTCATTACCTCTGCAGCAGCTTAGCTCTGTGCCTTTGTTCTCTCTCTTGGCTTGAAACTGGAGAGTATGGAGAGAAGTGCTGAGGCTGCACTTAGCTCGGCTGCCCACAACTCCTGCCGCACAGGAGAAAACATAGCGCAGACAACCACCCCTCGCCCTCTAGTCTACATATTTCCACAAAGCCCAGCTCACAGGGATGCTCTAGTTTAATTCATCAAACCGACTCGGTCTCGACGTTTTGCGAGTTTGCTCGGTTCGCTCGTTGGGTTGCAAATGTTTGAATTAAACATATCACCCCCGTGCTCTCAAAAAAACTCAAAGCTGTATTTGTGTATTGGCCCATTGACCAAATGCCCTCTGGCCCAATCTGTTACGTGGGCCAGTGTGAAAGGTCCCATAGACTTGTTCCTCAGAGGCGTTAAACAGCGGCCTTGCAGAGCGGCTGGAGGGACAGTAAACTTTTATCACACTAATAACCCCGAGTCACAGCTACCCTAATGGCTTAGGCAGCCATGCCAGGGGTTGCCTGGAGGTCAGGTTGAATTGCAGGACATAAATGTGAGATTCCAACTGGTAGAACAAGTAAAGGGAAAGGAGGAGCATCCGAGGTGAGCGGAGGGGGGAGAAATTTGGGATCGGAAGAGCAAATAATCACTTAAATTGATTTGCAGTAAAAAAAAAAAGGGAAGCCATTGATTGGACTGCCCTTTTATAAGGAGGAGGACGGTGCCCTTTTAACCCTCTCAGACTAAAGAAACTCAGCACACCCACCAACCTTGGAGTCGCTCGAACGCCTCCAAAGGGGCACAACTAGTAGCAAAAAAGACTTTAACAGACTGGAAGGAAAATCGCCGATCGGAGCCTTGACAATGAAGCGGCTGTACGAGCGAGAGAGAGAGGGGGTTTCGTTAGTGGAGTCCAAATCTAAACTTCTGCTCGGGTTCCCGTCCCACCACCCCCCCCACCCCCACCCCCACCCACCGGCCCGAGGTGGACCCGGTCTTGAGAGTGTGTTTGTTTTAGGTGAAGTCAGTCCTGGAACAGAACGCCGCAGAACCGCAGGCCAGACTGTGGCTCTGCGGTTCGGCGTCGACCTGAATGCAGACAGCTCTGTTTGTTTTGTTTCTCCGTTTCTCAGGGAGAAACCCGCCGGCTGCCAGAGTCCTGCGCTCACACCCAAGGCACGCAAATAAAACCCCCTCACATAAAAAATGTACCTGGGTGTAGTCGCTACATCTGGACCGCACCACCCCGGTGCAGGGGTACATATCCATTGCCTCTCTCTCTCTCTCTCTCTCGCTCTCTCGCTCCCTCTCTCTCTCTCATCTTGTAAAAGGGCTCTCTGGGAGATGAGATGGCGTTGATTGTTTCAGTGGCAGGATGTTTGTGTGTTTTGTTCCAAGCCCTTTTCATAAATAGCGGTTTTTATGTTGCCGAGGTCAACTGGTTTTACTAGACTGGAGAGGCAAGTCCAGAGGCAAGAAGGCCTCCCCCGCCATCTGGCAGCCATAAAAAAAGGGGGAGCAGGAGGTTTTTTTAGTGGGGGGGGGGGGTTTATGGGATGGTAAGGGTGAGACATGGAGGGGGGGAAGAGAGAGACAGGGGTGGATGGTGGACTCTAGTTGCCCCCGAGCTGCAGAGCTTCCTCCGCAGTCTGAATGACAGGTCAGAAGTTCATTGCCTTTTTTTTTTTTTTTTTCCCATCCTGCAATCTGCCTTGTAAGGTAAAGGGAGGTGACGGTCGGTTCAGAGTTCGAGGGCAAAGGGAGAGAATCTCACCGCCGCTGTGAATACTGCGCCCGTAACTGATTTAGTGCACCGGCTGTATTTTTAACAGCGTTTTCGGTGGAATGCGTCTCTCTCTCTCTCTCTCTCTCTCTCTCTCTCTCTCTCTCTCTCTCTCTCTCTCTCTCTCTCTCTCTCTCTCTCTCTCTCTCTCTCGTTATGGCATCCACCATCAACTTGTTATGCCATGCAGAACATCAGACCTGAGTCCCACAGATGGTGCAGAATTATGTGGCTGCGTAAACACTGGTGATTCAACGGTGTTGTTTGGGTATGCGTCACCCCTCTCGAAGCGCCCGGCGCACCACCGGGTAACGAAACACTCGGTTGTTGTGTGGGACTCGCAGATCCAGGCTCACTCTTTTATTCAGACACTGTATTTTTCATGTTTGCCCCGTCTGACTTAAGTGGAAACAACAACGCCGCGAAAAATACACGGACGGACTCGCGGGCCTGTAAGACTCTCGTGGAGGTTTCGGTGGCGGTGAGGAGAGTCCCGGTCCTGCACCCGTCTGACGCTGGATGCTCACCTTATTGGTTTTCCAGAACGGGGGGGGTGGGGGGGGGGTTATCATTTGCAGAGGACTGTGCTGCTGCTTTGCTGACTCTGGCACTGATACCTCCCATAGAGACTTCCATCTTTTGTAATGCTGCAGCTGAGATGTGTTAACCCTTTAGCCCCGCCCGCCTGCAAGGTCTTTAGGTGTCACAGGGGGTAGGGGGGGGGGCATGCACTTCAGCTCATCACCTATTTTTTCCCCCTTGTGATAACCGATGGAGGCATCCTCTACGTACACTTACTCGCTCATCAATCACACACGCCGAAGAAATGAAAAGGGGGGGGGGGGAAGTTACCGTGTATGTTATATCAATTAGTCCTATTGACCTCTTTCCCCGGTCGGTCTTGGGTTGGATTTCCAGGCCCCTGCCTTCTCACACAGTTTGTATTATCCCGAGAAGAAAAGTGCTGACAGCAGAAGAATGAGAGCGTGTTTGGCAGGCACGCCCTTGTAGGTTTCTGTGTCACTCAACCCTATTAAATTTTTAATCATATCCTTGCTGTGGTATACAGCTCAACACGGCTCCACTCGGTCACACACTGTTTAGACAAACTCGCGCCGTTGTTTAACCAGTTAACTGGAGGGGAAAGGAACATCCACTCACTCCGGTACCTCTGAGATTTATCGGCGGCAACCCTTTTTTTGGCTCTTTAAGACGTCGCCGAACTAAAGACCGGTGTCTCGACGCGACGCCGCCGAGCCAGACAGCAGAGTGTAATCTTTGCTTGAGTTATGAATGAGGGGGGTGGGGGGGTGGGGGGAAATCTATACAGCAGAGCCCACAGTGGAGGCAGTCCGTCTTATTAGTTTTATTGGAGAGTCCCCAATGATTATCATGATAATGGTATCAAATATACGTCCGTGGCCCGGACCGCTGATTGCACTCGACAAGCCCTTCTCCTGCTTTTTCTAGAGAAAGCATCAAAGGCTCCCTCACAGGCTGCCGCAGTGAAAGACCGAGAGCCTCTCAACATAGTTCGATCTGTTTACTCCCCTCACGTTTTGTGTCATGTCTCGAGCTTTTGAGAAAAAAGGAGGAGTGAAAAAAAAGAAAACAAAACAAAACAAAAGCACCGGCCCCTTTTGATTGAGAGGCTGGAAATAAGGGACTCTGCTCTCAGTGAGTGGTTCGGTCCACTGCAGTGATTCAGGGGATAGAAATGTGGCCTGTGTCTCTTTAAGAGCGCTGGCCTGTCTGCAGAATGCATCAGTCCTGTGGAGCAGACACAGGCCAGGAGGAGGAGGAGGGTGAAGGGAGGAGCGTGGGGGCTGTGCGGAGGGAGGGACGGGGACAGGAGGGAACAGCCGCAGTCTGGGCTTCCAGCCTCCTGGCTAGACTGCTGAAAGTTATTATTGAGTTCCTGTGTAGGGCCTCCCCTCCCTGTGGCATACTCCTCTTAGCTCACTACGAGGTAGACGGGGGAGAGACAGAGGAGGAGTTGGCAAGCCTCCTGTGCCCTTTTTTGCAACGACCTTACACGCAACAAATAAAGGATCATTTTTGTTTGATTCCGCGTTTTGTTTTTTTTTGCAACGGCGAAAGTCTCCGAGAGGCGCGTGAGACCGAGAGCGACCACGCGGCCTTACAGCTGCTACGACGGCAGCTGAAACTCCAGCCCGGCATACTGTCGTCTTAAGTTACAGTTTAGCAGACATGTCCTGTTTTCTTAGGAATGGCCTTAACTAGTCAAGACAGGAAGGTTGACGGTTCACCAATCAGAAAGCGAGCAAACTAAATCCTCTCCTGGCGTGTTAAGTGATGAGCGTGATTCAAGGACAGGTGGTGGGAGGATGGGAGGACTTGCTCTGATCTCTTTCGAGTCACTTTTCCTCGCAACACAAAATATCACGGTCATGAATTTCCAAAACGAATAAGGCGGATCTCGTACCGGGGCGGCTTCTCGGTCCTTCTCTCATTCGCCATTTCTAGCGTTGCTCTGTGTGACGAGGCTCGGCTATCAGCGGTCAGCCTGCCGGTCGCCGGGATTTGCGGTCCGGGGGAAGGACGTGGAGATTACATAGTTTCACACACCATGCCCTCTTCTCAGGCCTGCACCACTATAATCCCCGGCCTGCCTGCTGCCTGCCTGCCTGCTGTCTGCCTGCCTGCCTGCCTGCCTGTCTGTCTGCATCCTTAGAGAGAGAGAGACAGACCTTTATGTAACGCTCAGACCCAGTGTATTTGTTCTGAACCTGCCGCAGCTTTAAGCTAGCTCGTCTCCCCGAACCAGGTTCCCTAGGGTTGGCAGTAGTACCCAGCTGCTGCCTGCCCTACTGTACGCTGCCTGTCAGTGCTCTGGCTCGCGTACAGCCTGAACCCAGCACCTGAGGCTTAGCGGGAAGACTGTACGTCCGTTTCCACCCCCCCCCCCCCCCACACACACACACACACACATATCATACGTACCGAGGCGCATATGTGCCCTGATTTATCCCAGCATGTGTCTTCATGCATGGTCGGCGCAATCATTTCAGCCTCTGTTTTAAAGCTGTCTCGGGCAGGGGTTTCGGGTTTTGGGTTTTGGGAGAGAGAGAGAGAGAGAGAGCGAGCCGGGCGAAGGGGAAAACCCTGGCGCTGAAATGGGTATTTTGTGGAGTTCTGTTTGTTGAGTCAGAGCTTAGCCGGGGCTCTGCCGTGTTATGTGGTTGCTATGGAGAAAAACACAGGCCGCGGATTCAGAGGAGTGCAATAAAAATCATCCAGGAAAAAGACATTTCCAAGAATTTTTCAGGGTCAAGAAACAGACGGCAAACTTTCTGAATTCGAGAGGTGCCGCGGTCCCGCCCGCCCCTCTCTCCGTCCTCCATTTTAGAAAAGCCTTGTGTTCATTTTCTGGAAGCTGCGAGACCCCGGGCCCTCTCACCCAGTTATTCCTGTAAGCAGATCTGTTTTCCTATGAATGGAGGAGGGAAGTGAAACCAGTGTTTAAGGATGGAATGTGTGATCTGAAGAACGGATGTTGTGGGTGTTTTATCCCCTATTTCCCTTAGAGACAATTCCTTGAACAAGTGGAAACAAGTGAAACGCCATTTGATCTCTGTCAAATATCACCGTGTACACTGTACTCTCACTGCGAGGCCCCTCGTACAGCCAGAGAGGACAGACCGGGACGGAGACAGTAAACCAGAATGTATTTTGGAAAATGTTGTTGGCAGTTAATTGGTAGGACTCCTATAAAGCCCATTGGCTTTCGTGTATTTTTTCCTGGCGCTGTGGCTCCATTCAGCTCCATGTCCTGGCTCCTTATTGCTCCTATTATAGGGTTTCTTATTCTTAATGTTTCCTGTCATTCTGAATGGAGCCATTAGCACTTCTCTCCGACGCTGCAGCTCTCCGGGTTTCGCTCTCCAGCCCAAAAGAAACAGCTGCATGCGGCGGTGCGGTACACAAAGCAAAGAAAAATAAGATCGTTTTCAAAGCTTGTGACCTGAATTCGAAGTTCAAAGTTGCACAAATACCCACCGCCTTCCCCCCCCCCGCCCCCAAAAAAATATCTATCAACCATTAAAGTAACAGCGATATCAGGTGTCTAGCGCAGCATTAACTGAAATTGGAAGTCTCAACTCTCATTACGACAACAGTGGCGGAGCAGAGATGAGGTTTCCTAACCTGGTGACCGGCGGCGTTTCACCAGAACGGCCAGAACGGCGTCTATAAATTTCAGGAGGATTTACTGCCTCGGTTCAGCCAATTACCTCCCGACCGGTTCCCAGGACAGATACTGAGAGTCTGTGAAACGACATCACACGGGACCCTGAGTGAGCTAGTGACCCTAACTTCACCTCGCCCTCTCACAGCTTTTATGGCGACCCTCCCCTCCGACCCGACCCTCCCACCCCCCGTCCCGTCCCATCCCCTTATACCTCTTAACCTCTGGTATTCATCCCATTTTCATCTTTCCAAATAAACCCGCCACCTGCCCACCTCCCCCCGGGCGGACTAGTCGGATGGGGCTCGTGGTCACGTGGCTCGGGCTTATCGGACGGGACGGGCAAGCAAACGGCTCAGCTGACCAGCGGGCCGCGGTTTCCGTTTTGAAACTCTCTCCGATCCTCGATGGCTCGCCGCCGTTTGCTTATTGACGCGATCTGCCGCGTGTCGGTCTGCCGACGGTTAACAGGTTAACATCGTCCTCATAAACCGATGATTAAAACCGCTCGGTGGCTTGTTGCTGCTGCTCAGAGTGTGTCGGTGAAGTAGAGCTAAAGCATTTCGGTCACGTCCCCGCTACAGAGAGAGAGGCCCAGTTTGATCGATCGGAGGCTAAAAGGAGGAGACAGCCAAATGATGACCGGATAAAACCGTTAAAAAAAAAAATCGTCCCTCAGTGTCACAAGTGTTCTAGAGAATGAGTTGATGTCTCAGAAACCTCGACTCGAGAATACACTCGGATAGGCGCGCTGAGACGAAAAACGTCAAAAGCGAGACTCGCTGTCAAGGTGAAATAAAACATGTACTGAGTCCTCGGCTGGTCTGACCCTGACATCCAGCGTAGAGGTGGGTCCTTTTATCCCCCGGAGGTCAGTCGGTAACACAGCTGCCACTCCGGTCCGCTTCAGAGGATCTGACTGTCCATCTGGCCCGTCAATCTCCCGGACACCAAAGGACGAGACCCCCCCCCCCCCCCCCCCCCCCCCGCCGGCCGGCCAGCCCGCCGCGCTAGCAGTCCACCAGTTGTTCCCCCCCGTGCCCTTCATCAGCCTCCCACTCCTCCTCCTCCTCCTCCTCCTCCTCCCGTCCTGTATCTGGTGCTCTCGCTGCATCAGGGAGGTGGAGTGGAGGCTCCCAGTACCAGGTACCGCGGGGGTGATATAACGGTCTGTGTATTTGGAGCCGGGTAACTGTTTGGGTTGTGAAGAGGTTATCCAGTGACATTTTAATCGTCTTTCTGCCTTCTTTGCCGTGGCATTAGCATTAATCTGCGGGATTAAAACTCAGGGCAGTCAGACACCGGACTTACTGTCTCGCTGCACAGCAGAGGGGGGGGGCGCGGGGGGGGGGGCGTGCTAACGGCAGGAACAGCGGCGCACCGGTTTCCTGGGTACGAGCAGGGATGTGCTTATCAGTGACGAACCAAGGTTTTCAGTCTGGAGACGCTAGATGGGAGGACGGGCTTTCAACACACCTCTGTTACTGGGAATTTCACTCATCTCGTTCGTTACTCACCCATCACCTTGATTCATGATGTAGTCACACTTTTTTTTTTTTTTTTTTTTCCTTTTTAAAGAAATGTATTAACAGGCTGAGATCATTTCTAGGTGTTTCATTGCAATTTAAATTGTGACATTAATAAATTACAGTCGCGTTGTTCCACGTCTTTTATTCTCATCAGCTTAACCCCATAATTCAAAGCAGCCTGAGCAGTGTTTTTATTGGTAGAAATCACTTCCTTGTTCCTTCCATTCAGGCAGTAATGTGGCTACTGGCAGTGACGTCCCAGATAGGGACTTTTTCAATCAGCGCTATCTAGTTTACACTTTTATCGTCTTACATCGCGATTCCAAGGGGAAACCACTCGGATGGCCAGCGCTCACCGCGGCTTTATCACCTCATGTGACTGAGCATCACAAGGCCTTTCAGACTACGTGGATTAAATCAGCTTCATAACATCATAACAACAAAGCAACGCAACAGGAATGGGCCAAAGTAAATAGGAAGAGATGCATCAGCAGCAGAATCAGGGGAGGGAGAGAGTAATGCCAGAGGATTAAGATGGCAGCGGCACCCTCCACACAACAGAGATCTAGTTCTGTCAAGCCACATGTGCATGAAGTCAGGAAGCTGCATGAGAAATTTCATCTTTTCTGATGAACTTGATGAAACTATCAAGTATTATAAAGTTCATACTTGAGGGACAACAAATAAAAACAACCAGAATGAATGGAGAGTTTCTGTTTTTAGGTGTTTTTTTTTTGCTTCTCGAGGACATTTGGATCCCATTCGTTGTTTTCAGCCGTGATCAAGGATTCCTCACAACTTTCCCATAATTCAGTGCAGGACCACACAGACAATGAATCTGATTTACATTTAAAAAAGGGGAATAACAGACCGGACAAATGTTTGGTTTCTTCTTCTCCTTCTTGTAGGCCTGCAACAAATCACCATATCCACTAACCGTGAGTTGTTTTGGTCCCCAGAATCAACCGAACCCAAACTAGAAAATCAGATTTCGTTTATTATTTGATTCTCCATGTTCTTGAAAGTTGCGTGACTGAATCTCAAGGAAGAATTCATTTTACCCTTTGTGAGCATTGAAGAAAGCGCCAAAAGGGTCATCTCTCTCTCTCTCTCTCTCTCTCTCTCTCTCTCTCTCTCTCTCCCTCTCTCCCTCTCTATTTCTGTTTCTCTCACGGTCTGTCTCTCTCTCTCTCTCTAACAGCCTGTCTGTCTGTCTATTCTCTCGCTCTGTCTGACAGCCTGTCTGTCTGTGTGTGTGTGTCTCTCTTTCAGTTTCTGTTTCTCTCACAGTCTCTTTCTCTCTCTCTCTCTCTCTCTCTCTCTCTCTCTCTCTCTGTCTCTCTCTGTCTCTCTCTAACAGCCTGTCTGTCTGTCTCTCTCTCTGTCTGACAGCCTGTCCGTCTGTCTGTGTGTCTGTCTCTCTCTCTCTCTTTCTGTTTCTCTCAGTCTCTCTCTCTCTCTCTCTCTCTCCCCCTCTCTCTCTCTCTCTCTCTCTCTCTGACAGCCTGTCCGTCTGTGTCTCTCTCTCTCTCTCTCTCTTTCTGTTTCTCTCACTGTCTGTCTCTCTCTCTGACAGCCTGTCTGTCTGTCTGTCTGTCTGTGTGTGTGTGTGTGTGTGTGTGTGTGTGTCTCTCTCTCTCTCTCTCTCTCTCTCTCTCTCTCTCTCTCTCTCTCTCTCATTAACCTTCATCCCCTCCGGCCTCCTGGTTAGCACTGCAGCTGCTCCTACATTGTAAGTGTGCTAAATGTGAATAGAAGCATAAAGGCATTGTGTGTGTGTGTGTGTGTGTGTGTATGTGTGTGTGTGTGTGTGTGTGTGTGTGTGTGTGTGTGTGTGTGTGTGTGTGTGTGTGTGTGTGTGTGTGTGTGTGTGTGTGTGTGTGTGTGTGTGTGTGCTCCAGTACTGTATGTTTTCCTGTACGTCTCCCTCCCTGAGATCTTGAGCGGTAGTGTTAAATGTTCCAGTTCCCTCTCCAGCACGGGGGCTCCAACAAGTATCCAGTGAATTTGGCGCCATGTGCGTCTATAAATACTCCAGTCACAGAGCACGTTTCATTTCCAAAGATAACTGTGACTCACGACCATACCAAACATGCTCATGCTAATAATGTGTAATCTGCAGTGATATCTGTTTCACGCCTTTTAGTCGGGGTTACCCCGTCTGTCGGAGTAGCTGGTGAGGTCATGAGCGGCTCGGACACTGTCGACGTCGCAGCAGAAAAACAGCCATATTGTGTTGTTTGGTTTCTATGTTTGGACCTCCATTGGAATTTTTCCTCTCTCGCCTCGCAGATAACACCCTGTTCTTTTGTCTGTTCTCGCTGTTTTCAGTTTTCAGCCAAAGTGAGATCGCAATCGCTCCCGAACTCAGACGTAGAAAAAACTGGAAATACGTCTTTTATATCCAATCTGTCGAGACGCTGTCGAGCACCGCGTGTGTTTTGGGTGTACTCAAAGAGATTTGACCCCAATCCAGGGAGTGCACCTGACGGGTTCGTCTGCTCGGCGGCTCCCCTCCCACGTGGCTTTATGTGTGTCAGGCCGTGTGGCTGGGATATTTTTTTCCGCCGTGGGAGCAGATGACTTGCCCAGTCGCCACCTCAGACCCCATCAAGTCCCAATCCCAAAGACAATTAGGACAATCCAATCAGCTTTACTGTAATGCCGTTCTTATGCCAGGCCCCTCGGCTCTCTTTGCACAGTATGTCCGTGCTGTCGCGGCTCAGCTCGACTACACCTTCAGCACACCGCCGGCAGCACCGCGATCTGGACACATAGGAGACAAAGTAAATTGAAAAGATAAGCCAAGATTTCGAGAGGGGAAATGAGAGCTTGTTGTCTGTGCAGAAACAGGGATTGGGTTTCAGGGATATTCTGGGCAGACACCAATAATTTTAACCCAGCTGTTAGGAGGTGACCACAGGGCTTTATTTAAGTCGTGGGACCGTCCTACGATCCAGCGAGAGTTGAATAGAGACCTCGAGGCATGCCCGTGGCCGTCCGCACCGGGCTACATGTGGAGATCGGATTACCAAAACTAGTAGTCTCTCACTTCCAACTAAGGTTGTTACCCGGCTGAGCCGTGCCAGTTGCCGTGCCCTTGAGCGAGACAGCGCCCCGCTAAGCACATGTCAATCTGGGGATTACAGTCGGGGGTTTAGGAGGGGGGGGGGGGGGAAAGGAGGCCGAAATACGAAACTGTTGTGTCTTGTTGCCGTGCACTTTTCTTAATGCCATGCTATCATGCAGCGTGCGTCCGTATTGTGTGACTGTTGCCCCGAGGAAGTTCAGCTGGGGGAACTATTTCTGTCTCACCAGCTGAGTGCCGTCCCACGTTTGGTTTTTAGCTAATTTCATTTGAGTTTTTTCCGCGGCGGATGCGGAGAGAGGGTGCCACCGTTATCGGCTTCCCGGCGTGAAACGCATGAAAGATTCAAACGCCTGTTGGCACGGGGCTGACGAGGTAAAAGGAGTTGCTTCAGCCGCCCATCTTCATTTCCTGAAGATATTCTGCTCGTCAGTGTCACCGACACGTCGCTCCAACAGCCCCGGGTTGTTGCCTCGGTGGTCAATAAACAGTTAGCTGTTGATCCCGTCCATGTTAAAGTGAAATAACATTTCCGTCCCCCATCTCGCTCCAATTAGCACAAATATTGACACGTTATTCTTCCAGCAGGTCAAAACGCCGCGCCGCTGGAACAGATATTGATGTGTTTGCAGCGCGGCGTATCTGCCACGCCGGCATGGAAACAGCTCGGGCTTATCCCGGTATTACTCCGCTATTATATGGGACTAATTAAAAGATAAAGCATGTCTACTTTTGCCCGGGCGCTATTCGACCCTGTTTAGCCTACAGGTTCGCTTTGAAACGGTCCCTCATTACAGATCCTCAAAGAAATATCATACAATAGCCAGTTGAAAAGGGCAATGCTTGAATGGAGTCTTAAAGCGGAGGCTGTACTTGGCCTTCAAGTATACATTCCTCCAGCTCAGTGCTTCCTCTGTGGTCCCGCTCCCCCAGCCCACCCCCTCCCACTCAGGACTCAGTTCCCACAGGGGACCCGGCCAAAGCAAACTCCTTAGAGGAAGTCTCTCTCTCTCTCTCTCTCTCTCTCTCTCTCTCTCCCTTGCATTGGCGAGAGGACGTCCTATCATCTGGCCCAGTGGGTCCTGCTAGGCAGTAGGATGTTGCACAGAGGGTGTTATGACTCTGCGGCCATTGCTATGTCTATGATGTGGCGGTGAGTAAAGCCCGCGCGGCTCCTCTCCCGTGAGGTCAGTGTCAGATTTAGCCGGCAGGTCCCTTGTGGTGTCTGGGAGTGTCTGTTTTCTGACTCTATTATGTCTAGCGCTCTTAGCTTTCCTGGAGCTGCAAAAACCTCAGGGTAGAAATAGTACCAGACGGACAGACATCCTTTGTCGGGGGAAAACAACAGTCACGTCGGTAATTACAGATTCTGATTACACCAGGGCAGCAGTTCTTAGAAAACCACTGGCCTTGAGTCAGCCAGGTGAGGGGTCGAGTCACCGCGTCGGAGGCCTGCGCTCAACGAGAGCTAACCGGCCTCAACGAGACTGTCTCGTCTGCTGTGTTCATGACGTGGCCTACCGGTTAGACAGGTAGAGGAGACGCGCTTGAGTCAGGGAGACACGAGAGAGGAGTGTCCAGACAGCCGCAGACATGTCACGTACACCAGGGCATTGTGGGAACGCAACTGTCGAACGCAACTGCCGTGTGATTATTAGCTTCACGAGACCAGCGGCAACTTTTAGAAGCGAGACGGTTGTGCAGCCTTCAGACAGACGGCTGCAATACAAAGGGCTCGGTTATGCGGTGCCAGACTTGACTGACACCTCTCCCATGTGTCACCATGCCGGGTACGCACACCCACACACACACACACACACACACACACACACACACACCCACACACACACACGCGCGGCGTCTCGCTACACTTATAAAAGCTGAGACGTGATTCATTGCCACCCGAGCTTGTCACTCAACACTAAATGCAATTTATCATTAATTTGCACCTTGAGGTGATTGAGCTGTGATTAAGCTTTCAAAAGTACACACAGCCTCTGCGCCAGTGTTTTCCATTCAGGATTTTTTTCAAGGTACACAGAGTAATCATTTCTCTTGAATCTCACACAGAGGAGGAGATAGGAGGATTTGTCATTCCTGGAGGCAGAATGTCATAGTAGTGAGTAAGAGAGCAGCAGGCAGGTCGGTGCCGGCCTCTCTCCCGGCCTAGGTAAACATATCCTCAGCCTGACAAGTGCAGACCTGAGGGCTAAAGAGGCCAGGTTGCTCTGTCTCACCACGTGGTGTCACACACACACACACACACACACACACACACACACACACAGACACACAGTCTGGATTGGATACACAAAACATGGCCAAACCTGCTTCTGTGGGAGATTCACTTCAAGAGAGAGGAAGGCGGGAAGGACGGTTACCTAGCTTCCAAACAATAATACTACAGTACTTTATTTATCCCTGCAGGGAAGTTCACTTTTCACTTTCACTAATATTACATGACTGTGCAACGTGCCGCTCAGACTGATTGTCCATCAACTCTGAGACTTTCGGTCGTCTCTCTCTCTCTCTCTCTCTCTCTCTCTCTCTCTCTCTCTCTCTCTCTCTCTCTCTCTCTCTCTCTATCCCAACATGTCTGTGGTTCAGGGAGTTGATCTGCTCCACCTGACGGCGCCTCCTCTGCCTGGCAGGGCACAATGCAGCCCTGCTGGCTGCCAGCCAGACCAGCTTGAGTGTCTGCTCAGCTCCAAGCCCTACACACACACACACACACACACACACACACACACACACACACACACGCCCAGCTCTGAGACAGAGGCTTTACGACACATCTCCTCCGGCTTCTCTTCTTCTTCTTCTTGTCTCTGTCTATTTACTGTAACGACTGTAAAGATTTGTCACGTTTTAAATAACAGACGTGAGAATGACGTCGATTACCGTCATACAGCAGCTTTTTAGAACTTGTGTGATGGGCTCCTACAATTTCCTCTGTATTTCATAATGCGATATCTGCACCTACTATTTGGATTCTCTTGGATGATGATGATTAAATATCATTTCTCTTCTTCCACAGTCTCCCAGCCCAGTCCCAGCCAAGAAGTCCAAATTGGACAAGTTACACTCCCCCTCAGCTGACAAAGAGAAGCAACCCGATTGGTTACAATCCCTGTCCAAGTCTGCAAACAAGGTTAGTATGCTGTGTCCCCGTTGCTGGTGCGAGACATTATGTGCTGTGAAGCTCAAGGGTCACGGTACTCCTATTATAAAGTCCTTTCCCATCTCAATCATCACGTTAATGTCTAGGTCAGTCAGTTAAATGAAGAGGGGCCCTTAGTTCCTTTGTCACAGTAGATGTAATGTTCTGCTTGTAGTCTATCGAGAGGTTTTCCAATCTTGTTGTGCTTGTTGTCCCAGGATCTGAAGCAGGTCCAGCTGAAGCAGAGGCCCTCTGCGTTCCGGCCCTGGTCTCCCAAAACAGCAGAAAAGGAGAAACCTACCACTCACAACGAGGTTGAGAGGTGAGTCATCTGAGTGGCTGACATGGTTTCAGTCCACAAGAGACAGCATCTCTTATATAAATTCATCTCTTATATTATATAAATTCAATGAATTTCATCAGCTGCACTTGTATCGCCTGTTCAGGTCCAGCTCAAAGAGTCAGGAGACCTTGGTGGTTCCCAATCTGACACCAACTCCCCTGGCCTACCACAGAGAGGAGCTCTCTCTGGCCCATCCCAGGGACAGCCATGCCCCAGACAGGGGGCCCACGGTCATGCCCCGGCCCCAGGGGCTGCACAATGGAGACTCACAACCGGAACCAAAACCTACGCTCCCCAACGCCGCCAACGGTGTCGAGGAGATGGACACGGATGGCGAGATCGATGTGGACGACTGTGATGATCGTGAGTATCGCTCAACATTTGGACTTTTGATAGTTTAACATTACATGAATCACTCCTACACTTTATGGTATATTTTTAAAATACTTTGAAGAAATATTTAGTAAGCCGTAAAAGAAAGGAGAAATATCAGAGCTGGTTTAAAATGATTCCTGTGCAGTTTCGCCATCTGGTGTCTGATTTGAGAAGTACAGCAGAATGCCAGCGTCTCCCCTGGCTCGCCTCTGGGGGTTTATATCCACATAAACAACATTTATATATACTGTATACTATACTAACATTATCAAAATACTACACAGTGGGATTGTTACCACTAGTACAGCATTTCTCCTCATGATGTTTTGCTGCAGAGGTGGTTGTCATTTTTGTAATTTTTTTAAAAAGCTTTAATTTATTGAAGCATTTCTTGTCTTTCTTAATTTCTTTAAGCAATTTGTTTTCCTTTATATTTTAATGTTATATTTTCTCTAGTAGTGATGGTGGTTTTGTCACTGCCTCACTTCACTTGTGTGTGATGAATATAGGGAAAACAATGCTAGAGCGTCCTAGCACTTTATAATGGTACCACTCTGTCTTCCAGACCCAGCGCCAGCTTCCTCCCTGGCATCACCTCCCTCCGCCTGCCCCGGGGTGTCTCAAACTCTGAGTGTTGCCCGGCCCCAGGAGGTACCCGCCTGGCTGTCAGGGGCCCCCTGCCCAGAGGTGGACTCCCTGAGACAGATGCTGTACGGAGGCCTGGACACCAAAGAGGCCAGGGAAAAGCTCCTGCAGGAGATTGTCAGGATGAGAGTGAAGCAGGAGGAAAAGCTAGCAGCTGCCTTGCAAGCTAAACGCAGCCTTCAGCAGGTATCACATGGCATCCACCTAAGACACGATGTGAACACACTATTATGTACAAAAGATGTTTAGCCCCAGTTCTTTACTTTTCACATTTTAGTGTAAGAAACATGAAATAATTATGACGTCTTTACAGGAATTGGAGTTTGTGAGGGTGGCTAAGAAAGGCCGTCTCCGCGAGGCCATCGAAGCCAAGCGTAACCTGCGGAAGGAGATCGAGCGTCTTCGCATGGACTGGGAGAGGAAGATGAGGGAAGCGGAGGACTCTTGTGGGCGGCTGAAGAGAGAGTTGGAGAGGGAGAGGCAGCTGAGAGTTTGTGACAAAGGCTGTGAGGCTGAGCGTCTTCGGGCCAAGTACTCCACTCAGGTAAGACGTGTCGACACGCCCGCGATCCCTAAAGTGAACGTGACAGCGGTGCCTCGAGAAACCTCTTTGTATTTCACGTTTTACTGACTGCTGTGCGTTTTGGGTTTTTTGCGTTGCGCAGATCGAGGAGCTGCACGTGCAGCTGCAGCAGGCGGAGGCCGACCGCGAGCAGCTGAGGCTGGAGCTGCAGCAGGAGAGAGAAGCTCGGCAGAGCCTGGAGAGCGTGGTCAAAGACCTGCAGGCCCAGCTGGCCCAGCAGGCCGACGGCAACGGCCCCGGAGACACCCAGGACACGAACACAGACGCACACAGACAGATCACACAACACACCGACGGATCCTAAACTTGCACATTCAGAGCTGGAGTGAGAGACTCAAGGAAAAAGAGTGTGGTTATGGACTTCAGTGCACCTCTTGTTAGGGAAAGGAAATTCAGCAAAATGCGTTTGGCAAAAAGTCAGTTTTGTAGAGGAAACAAAATGTCATTCATACGACAGAAATCAACATTATTGTGACACTACATGAATTTTATGAAACGAACTGGAAAGTAGCATGATGTCTGAGCATGTTGTAGAGCGCGGACTGAGAAAGACGTCTTCGTGGACGAACACATCTCTCAAGTGACTTCAGAGTCCTCGGTTAGATACCTGACGCTGTTCAAGGATTTTATTTTGGTATAAGCTATTCTAAGATGTGCAAATATAGCCACATAACATTACTTGAATATGTAGGGAAGAAACAAGTTGTGTGCTTGGTGAAACATGAAATGACAGGAGTAGGCGATGAAACTCTTTCCGGTGCCACAGAATATCGGTACACTCAAAGGTGTCATTGCGAACCACTGGAATCAAAGGACACCAGTTTACCACTATTTACTTTTAATATCAGCTTGCTTTTTATAACTGTTTAGAGGATGTACTTTTTAAGAACCGTTGCTTGCGCAGCACTGCTATTCCACAGGCGAGACTCGTAAAACAAACATCCATATACAAACATGTACGCATGTATACCAGCTTGTCTACCTTTTTGTATTTTCTGACGCCTGAAGTATTGGAGGTGACGTGGTCCGCCTTCAGGTCCACCGTTGTTTTACTCTTAGATATTTTATGGAAGTGTTACTTTTTAATATCCTGACACAGCTTAATTTGTCGATTGAACATTATGTTTTTCCTATATTGTTTTTGCAACCAATCCACGTGACAAATAATACATGTTCTAGCCCATGTTAGTGAGTCGTGCAGGTAAGCCTAACATTACCCTCCTAGAAAAAAGAAACTTCAATAGCTGTCTGTATTTGTTGAATTGCGGTACTTCTGATTTTCTATTGAATATTGTAAAATAATTTATATTCTGTAATAATTTGCTGCCTATCAACAGAAAGCATTCATTTTTAGTCACTGGTTTTAGGGCTCTTAAATCAACAAATGCTGTTTATATGAACAACATTTCTACATATATACAAAATATGGATATATATTTTTTTACTTTAAAAAAAAAAGGAATTGCACTTTTAAAAAAAGAAAACTGCATTGTGCATTTTACTCCCTGTTACATTTTTCAAATCGCAAGTGGACATGAACTTGGATTTTAACACACTTTCCCTCGGTATCCCTCGATGTAAATACGATGATATTGTAAATAAGATATTTGTTGGTATGTTTGCTTGCTCCAGACTTAAATTGATTATGAATATTATTTTTTGCTCTTACTTGAAACCAAAAAGAGACTCTATATTTGGATTTACAATATTGTAGTTTCATTGTTGTACCCTTGAGTATCATTGCAATCACAGGGCATTTACCAGAATGGATGATGGACTTGTAACCTAACGATCATTAGCTTGATCTATCGGTGTTTTTTGTGAGATTGACACACTAACAGAATATGATACCTTTTCCCTTTATTTTCTTTATTTGAGAAGATCTTTATTGTTTGATGAATTATAAGGTATATATTCAACCACAGACCAAAAACCTGGAATTGAAAATTGAAAATGGAATTGAAATCTCTGCACCCGCTCCTTCATGAGGCTTCCCAGCTAAAGCCCCTAGTAAGATAGAATAGAAATGGCGCCCTCCGTGGTTGAAACCTTAGGTGCTCACGTATATTTTAGACAAAAAAACACTTTTATGTCTTATCATTATTATACCCTTGCTGAATATTTGGGTACAATGTAATAGCAATATCCATTTTGTTAGCTGATGCTGTTGTAGTTTTGGTTTGGAAGTGGGGTTTCACTTTGCCGCTTGTTTCAATGTTTTCTTTTTCCTTCAGAAAACCTGTATAATACCCATTAAAATCAAATCAATCCTACAGGATTTTGAAGTGTTTTTATTATCACTGCAGTGGAAATGTCAAAAGTGTGTGTGCGTGTGCTACAACTAGAAATCCATTTTTAGACCCATATATTTTCTCAAAAAAAAATTTAAAATCTAAAATCACATATATGGCTTTTTGGGTTGTAAAGGGAAGTAAAAACAAGTTTAAATATGAATGTAAGATGTATTCAATCTGTATATGAATGAAATAATATTATATCTGAAGATTTGTCACAAAGGATATACTAAGTAATGATGAGTATACTTGTACATTATTGCCTCCAGGGGGAAATCATTACACATAGTTGAATGGTGGATACTTCTAACTTGATTGATCTTAGCCAATTGTACTAGTCTGACTACAGTCTTGTATTAAGCCCATACTATGATGGTACTAGTTTTACATGAACATTATAACAGTTACATGAATCCCATCCTACCCGCTTCCCTTTTCCTTCAGAGGCTTATTGGTTGCGTGAAAATCCCTCCATGGAAGCAAGGCTGTAGTCTCACTCCAGGATTACAGCTTGAGGAAGATTTAGTGGCTGACACATGTTGCACACTTCTTCTTCTCCCCAAGCCTCCCCTCAGTGCACTAAATAAATAAAGACAATCCCCTCAGGTCTAATGGCTGCATAAACCTCTACGCTGGAAAAACTGGACGAAGGATGACAAGAAGAAGGTAGAGCACGTTCCCTGATGAGGTGGACACGTTGAGACTCTCAAAGCCGTATGAAAGAAGTTGTGGCATAAAACAAATTCTGCAGAAGAACCCGACAGAGTGATGGTGGGTTGATGTCGTGTGGAGGGGACTGGAGCGGTGGACCCGGATGTACGGTGCAGGAATGAACATCACCCCAGCCATGGCACCTCTATCTCCTGGGCTGAGCGGCACCCCGCCGATGGCTTCCCTGTCGCCCGTGAAGACCACCTTCCAGTCTCTGGGGTCTTTGTCACCTGGAATGTTTTGCCCTTCTCTTTCCAAGGGCTCTTCTTCCCAAGGGAAGCTGACCTCCAGCCCCCTGAGGTCCCCCACCCCATCCATCATGACTTCCCCAAAGCTGTGGCAGAAATCATCCATCTCGAGACTTGCGGAGGAGTTTTTCTGGATTGGCGGCAGCGTGGTCGCACAGCCTAAATGGAGACTGGGTCAGATAGGTGAGACATTATTTATTACATTTCAAGTGCTTGTATAGAATTTGCTGCTAACTGAACAGTAACATGATATTGCAAGCATTTGGAACTTAAAAGACGATCAAATCATCCAAGTGGCCTCCAAAATGTTGGATTTCCTTTATAGAATGCAACTGCAGGGAAGTGTGTGAGCATATGATGGGCATATGGACGCCAGACAATCCTGCAGGATTAGCCTGAATGATGCGCCAGTTTGCATCACGTGTATCTGAGCTTCAGATTACAAACAAATGTTACCTGCTCTTTGGAATACAGTTATACTACAAAACATACTGCACATGACATACAGACAAATTCACCATAAAGAAGAATGAATGACCAAGAGAAGTTCACATGCTATTCCATTACAAGAACTCAGCACACACTATTCAAAGGATGAAATGATTGGCTACACATATGAACGTCAGGGGAAATCATTTGTGGATTTGTTCTTGGGACCATGATGATATTTGGGACTATATATCTTTTCCTTCAAAACATTCACAGCTATTTAAACCCCCGTGTGACGCAGCCTAGTAATCTCATAAACAACTGCTCGGTGGTAAAGCTCTACTTGTCTAGGACACTCAGGGTTCCTTTGAGGTTTTCACTATGTCTTCTTGGAGAAGATGGCACAGATTTCACTCATTACCACACACTAAGTCACAATGTGCAATAATAATGATGCACTTTGATGAACAAAATGGAGAAAAAAAACAGACTAATGTGTTATGAGGATTACAGAGAATATGGTTGAAGAGACTCAAAAATATCCCTCATTAAGAAAGACCACAGAGCCCTTCAGTGTAGGGAGTACAGTGTACATACAGCGTTTTGTGCTCATGGGCACTTGAATTTTGCCATTCTGCCAAATGATGTGCTCAGTATCTGTCTGTTCTCCAATCCCCTGTAGTGGAGAGGTGCATGTGTACCATGCAGGCTGGCACCCAGATGACCAAACTGAAGGGGAAGAAGAAAGGACTGGTCCGATTCTTTTACCTGGATGAACACAAGTCCTGCATCCGGTGGCGGCCCTCCAGGAAACATGACAAGGCTAAAAGTGAGTTGCCAGTCACTCAGTGTTCTCGGTGTGTTTCTTTCACAGAGCTGAATATCTACAGCTGGTGTTTTCCTGGAGGATTTATTGGTTCTGTTTTCGATCTAATACTCGAGGCAAGGGAGCACTAAAGCCAATTACCATCACTGATTGATAAATTAGGCCTAACAACAGTTGGGAAGGGAAAAACAGATTGAGTGCTCCGTGAGGCTATATTGATGTGTCTATCTGTAGTGCATCTGAAATGAAAAAAATAATTTAAACCAATGGTTGATACCAGGCTGGAGGCAATTCTGTGGAAAAACTCTGGTGCAAAAAGCTTGAAAGATGGCAAAGTGGAAAAACAGCCAGCACTAAATGAACCTGTTGGGTACGACTGATCTAAACCTATATGATATTTTTAAGAGATTTGATTGACCAGAACATTTCTTGATGCTTTGTTTCAGTAACTATCGATTCCATCCACGAAGTATGGGAGGGGAAAAAGTCAGAGATCTTCCAGCGGTACGCAGACAACCACTTCGACCCCAACTGCTGCTTCAGTATTTACTATGGCGACCGTGTGAAGTCCCTTGACCTGGTCTCCACCAATGGAGAGGAGGCCCGCACCTGGATCACCGGGCTGAAATACCTCATGGCTGGCATCAGTGATGAAGACAGTTTGGCCAGGAGGCAACGTACCCGTGATCAATATCCTTTACCCTGCCATTCATAGGGTCAACCCCCCCTTAACAATATGATTCATTTTTGCAAATAAATATATATGAAGTGATGATAAGCACATCCTAAATTGGTTCGTCGGGAGGGAAGTGAGAATAAAAATGTCATCCACAAAACACATGAACTGATTCACCACCTTAACTCGGACCTCACATGGTTGCAACAGACATTCTCAGAGGCAGACAAGAATGGGGACGGCACTCTAAGCATTGGAGAAGTTCATCAGCTGCTCCACAAACTCAATGTCAATTTACCCAAGCAGAAAGTCAGGGAGATGTTCAAAGTAAGACTTTATATCTCTTTATATCTTTATATCTCTATCTTTATATCTTTATATGGTATATTATATATATTGCCATAGATTAAATGGGGCGTGACCTACCATCACAGCTTCCTCTGGGCTTGTGTAATACATAGTGTATGTGCTCCATTTCCCTTTGTAAATCTATTATTTACCATTTCTGTGTAATATTACATGGCTGCAAAAAATAGACAATACATTGTGTTGTCATGATTTGATTGACGGTTCTACTTGAGCAATATAGAGATGCTAAAAACAGATGGTTTGCATTGCTTGATATGATGAGACACAGTTTATAACACAAGCTAATGTGGACTGGTGTATGCCATTGAGCACAAAATGTCTTTAACCCTGAAAGAGAAAGGAATTATCAAGACTTTAAACTTGAGGAACAAGGGGAAAGATCCTCAGACGTTCAGAGGACTATGACCTTTGTTATCTTTTGTTTGTGTTTCATTGTCATATCTTTTAAGTCAGAGGAAGCAGCGAGGGGAAAACAGAGTGATGGAGACAGAGATAGATGCACAGCTAGTGAGAGCCGGTGTAAGTTGCCAGGACAGTGCAGGAGAATGCCACAGGAAGGCCATATGGCCACCGCTGAACAGATGGCTGTAGTTGCTCAGCGAGTTCAGTAGCTCAGTGTTGTCCCCTCTTGATCCACGATGATACACTCTCTATGCAATGAGGTCCATTACCTTGGCTGCAGATCCAAATATATCCTTTAGATAGGTATATGGTATACATTATTATTTCTATAAACATGTTCTGTTATTTCAAATGCTGAGTAACTTGCTCCGTCCACAGGAAGCGGACACAGACGAGAACCAGGGCTCGCTGGGATTTGAAGAGTTCTGTTCCTTCTATAAGACGATGTCCACCCGCAGAGACCTCTACCTAATAATGATCTCCTACAGCAACCAGAAAGAAGTCATGGACCTAAATGACCTTTCTCGTTTCATGGAAAATGAGCAGAAGGTAGACCAAGATGAAAACAGAATCATCCATCTATCGTGTCAGGGGATGGGTCCCTGATAAAATACTGGAGCAATTCAACCTTAATATGACAACATGATTCTGTACTTCATTTCTATGCTTTTTTACAGATGGGAGGCATCACCAGAGAGCATCTTGTTGAGATAGTGGCCAAGTTTGAGCCATGTCCTGAGAACCTGCAGCACATGGTACTGGGTATTGATGGTAAGGGAAACGTGGTAATAGAAGAGTTTATCTGACCTGCAATACCTCTGAAACATCAATCACCAATGACTTGCTCCTGTCACTTGCACTTGGTATGACAATCAACAACAAAAAACCTGTTCTGAACCTTCCTTCAGGTTTTACCAATTACATGAGGAGTCCCGCAGGTGACATCTTCAAGCCGGAGCACAATCAGGTGAACCAGGACATGACCCAGCCTCTGTGTAACTACTACATCGCCTCATCCCACAACACCTACCTGACAGGAGACCAGCTACTCTCTCAGTCCAGAGTGGACATGTATGCCTACGTCCTCCAGGCTGGCTGTCGCTGTGTGGAGGGTAAGGGAGCTGCAAAACTGGGACTCATTATATACAGTATATATAGACACGGTACTGATGGACTAATCCTTACCTCTTTCTTTCTTTCTTTCTTTCTTTCTTTCTCTCTGCATATCCTTCTTTCTGTCTTTCTGCTTATCTGTCTGTTCTTTCTCAGTGGACTGCTGGGATGGGCCAGACGGGGAGCCAATCATACACCACGGTTACACCTTGACATCAAAGATCCTCTTCAAAGATGTTGTTGAAACAATTAACAAATATGCCTTCACAAAGTCAGAGTAAGTGCTTCTGGGGTCCATTTATCATGCTGTGATGCTGCATTTTGTCAAACAACTGAATAGCATCATGCTGGTATTCCTTACTGGAGTATGTAGGCAACAGTAGTAGTAAATTCCAGGGCTGCTGTGCATTGTTTTGCCATTCCTAGGTATCCAGTCATCTTGTCCATAGAGAACCACTGCACTGTGCCACAGCAGAAAAAGATGGCTCGGTATCTAACAGAGGTGCTACAGGACAAACTGGACCTGTCTAGTGTCAACATGAACGAATGCAGGAAGCTGCCCTCCCCCGAGATCCTGAAAGGGAAGATTTTAGTCAAGGTGAAGCTGTTTTAACCTTGTCCGTAACCAGTAACGTGCTGATTCCTGCTGCGTTTTTGATCTCACGCAAAACAGTAATGATACTCAACATTAACAAATACGTGGTTCTCGCTTTTTACAGGGAAAGAAGCTCCCGGCAAACCTCGATGCTGATGCAGAGGAAGGGGATGTGTCTGATGAAGACACCGGAGAGGAGGAAGAGGATGAAAATGATGACATACAGGCAAACACAGTGAGACCTTGAGACAGATAGATAGATAGATAGATAGATAGATAGATCGATAGTTAGATAGATAGATAGATAGATAGATAGATAGATAGATAGATAGATAGATAGATAGATAGATAGATAGATAGATAGATAGATAGATAGATAGATAGATAGATAGATAGATAGTTAGATAGATAGATAGATAGATAGATAGATAGATCGATCGATCGATAGATAGATAGATAAATAGATTTTTTCAGTATTTGCAAGCTAAAACCGATGCAAAAGAAACCTTCACAAAAACATGTGTAAAAGCAAACGACAAACAGTAAAAAGACAATACATTTAAGAGTGAAAGTCCAATTATACACACGTTAAACAGAGCCAGTCGTAGGGCAAGTGTAGTTATGGATAGGGTCTTTAAGCTAGTTGCTCATAATCCCATTGTATGTTTGACTGTTCTAGGATGGGAATAGTGCAACCACTGCCACTCAGCCCAAAAACAAGACACGATTTGGCAGGTCCATCATGAGGAGCTTCAAACGTAAGGTCAGACATTTTACTTATTTTCTCAATCGTTTTTACCTGTTCCTGTTCCTGTTCCTTTAAATGACTAATTTGACAGTTTACTACTTGAGTAGTTGTAGAACTCGTCCTCTGCATTTACACAGGATTTCATTCCTGTCAACTGATAAGTCAACTTCCACCAGTTTGATCTCACCTGCTGCTGTTAGCGACATTAGCGCCTGGGTATGTCAGCAGGTGTATCATCCTTGAGACAGACCCATGTTGCATACAAGAACATAAAAGACAGGAACAGTCCTCATCTATGCATTGACTGAGATTTTGTGAGACGGTAGTACATCACAGGTTGCACCTATAAGGAATCTAATCTGGTTTGCGTCCATCCCCCACAGCTCTCTCCAGCCGAGTTTCTTCCTCTCTTCACTTTCCCAATTTATCCACTGACCCTGTTTTGCCCGAGAGACAGCCTCAGCACACCTTGCTGCTTCCTCCTGCTGATGTATTTGCTCCACAACCATCTTTTTTTCCCCCGATTGAGTTGCCATACTCCCTAAGGGTTGCCCTGAGCCTAACCCTAATCCTCCCTGCCCTAGTTGTACCTGCCCTACGATATCCCTGTGCCGGAGCGCTGACTGTGCCAGCTCCATTGCTCATCTTGGCTTCCATTTTCGCCCCGCTGATACAGTTGGCGCTACACTCCTAACTGTTTGACTCTCTCAGTGTCATCTCCAGTCTTGCCTTTGCACATTTGAACTCCTCTGTCAGGCTAGATATTGCTAGTTCTAAAATCACTTTTAGAGTCATTTCTTGACATATGAGCTAACTAGCCTAGTTAACTTCTCTACCTTTGTTATAGGTATCTCAACAACAAGGGCAAGGCAACACTCCAAATTGCAGGCACCACAGCTTTAGCTTGTCTGGTAGTCCTTTCTATGCCATCAGTGCCTCTAACTACCCCCTGCCTCAACTCCATGTCATTTAAGGTCACATCAGACCACCTCCCTATGCTATTGACAGGCTTCTGTAAGCCAGTTTCCCTTTAACAGTGGAGATGCTCCCAGACCTACTCTAGTCTTAACTTTCATCCTCGCCCAATTTAGATTATCATTTAATTTGTTCAGCAACCTGTAGTAGTCATTATGTCTGTAGTTTTTATAAATGCTGACGGCTCTTTTTTCAGAGGAAAAAGAAAATCCAAGTGAAAAAGAAGCTGATGTCCAATGAAGAGTACTGCAGCAGCAAGGAGCGGACGCAAATTGTTTACCACCCCAAGTAAGGATAACTCTTGACTTGAAGTGTTTAGCCATCCAATTCTGTTAATCTTGTGGGTTAGATTTACACCTCTCCATAACTCTGCCTTCAGGAAGAGGAAAACAATGAGGTTGTCCCGAGCTCTGTCTGACCTGGTCAAGTATACAAAATCTGTCCGTGTGCATGACATAGAAACACAAGGTAAATTCAAGAGTCAGTGAATCCCCTTTTTCAAGCCTTTTTGACGTGTAGGATAATTTCACAATTCATTTCTGAAATGCATGCTTGACACTGTATGTCTTTTTTTCTGTCCGGCAGCTTATGTGAGCAGTTGGCAGGTATCTTCCCTCAATGAGAGTGTTATGAACCAGATCTTACAACTGAAACCAGGTCAGTTGGTCCGTTTCAACCAGCGCCAACTTCTAAGAGTCTACCCTTCCAACTACAGGGTAGACTCGAGCAACTTCAACCCACAACCATACTGGAATGCAGGATGCCATATGGGTAAGACTATCCATAGAGTCACCGAGACTTGAAACAGTGAGTGGTCTCAATAGGATCCCAGCTGTTTTTAATCTTGTATATATTTTGCTATATCATTTCAGTTGCAATGAATTATCAAACAGAGGGCCGTATGCTTGAACTGAACCGTGCCAAGTTCTCAAGCAATGGAAACTGTGGATATATTCTGAAGCCTAAGTGCATGTGTAAAGGTATGTGTGAGTTTCAGCGTATGCAGCTTGCACGGTAAATAGAAATGTGATTGTCCCGGAGGCAGTAAATCTTCTTGGTATTCCTCAGGTGCCTTTAACGCCATTTTGGAGGATCCTCTACCAGGACAGAGAAAGACTCAGTTAGTTGTACAGATCATCAGTGGACAGCAGCTTCCCAAACCCAAAGACTCGATGTTCGGGGACAGAGGAGAGGTGAGGGTGTACATACGACGGCACAATCCAAAAAGGCACTTTCGAATCAAGAGATGTTTTTTGTTCATCACTTATGTGCTGTTATAAAGGTGTTTTTTTTTTTTGTTGATACAGATTATAGATCCTTTTGTTGAAGTTGAGATTATCGGTCTACCTGTTGACTGTTCCAAGGAGCAGACCAGAGTGGTGGATGATAACGGTATGTGTGTAAAGCTCATCATCATCAGTCTGCTTTCATATTAGTAATGTCAGTATTATAGGAGTAATGTATCATGTTTTCATGTCCAGGTTTCAACCCTATGTGGGAGGAGACCCTTGTCTTCAATATTCACATGCCACAAATTGCCCTGGTGCGTTTCCAGGTGTGGGATCATGATCCCATTGGACGAGATTTCATTGGACAGAGGACTATAGCTTTCACCAGTATGATGCCAGGTAGATTATTACAATACAATACAAAATAGAGTTCAGTATACAGAGGAAAGTCCACTAATATAATAGAGATTTATGTTAACCAAATTCTTCTACTGCAAAATACATTTGTTTTGAAGGTTATCGGCATGTGTACTTGGAGGGTATGGAGGAGGCATCCATTTTTGTTCATGTTGCTATAAATGATATAACAGGAAAGGTAAGCAACTCCAAATGTACAGACAAATCATATTTCCTTCAATTGAAAATTCCATCTTGAAAACCTTTGGTGTCCTTTATGAAATAGGTGAAGTCCACAAATGCAGTGAAAGCAGCCAAGAAACATTTTCAAAAAGCAGCCCAGAAACATATGAAGGGTCATCAAATGCAGCCTTCTCTGGACTTCTCCATTCAGTCCTCAGATGATGGACGCCCACTACATTTCGGCAGGGATTCCTTCTCTCAAGACAGTAGGAGTGGGGAAATGTCTCCCCTATGTCTAGGGCCAGCAACCAAGGCTGCCCTCCACAAAGGGGCAATGAGTGAGCCGGTGAGGCGGGCTCACAAGGTTAAAATTCACGAACCGCCAAGGAAAGGGATCTTCAGCCGGATGTCCTCCACTGTCTCCAACTCAGGGGTGGCTGTCCCATGTAGGAAAGGGGATAGCTCTGACCTTGAGACCTCCTCACAGGCTTTGTGTCCTGACAGTCCTGTTCCTGAAAGCCAAACTCCATTTCAAGCAGAATCGTCTGAGTGGGAGAATCAACCTATAGCCGCAAAGTCAGACTGGGCTGACCAGCAGAGCCCGGTTGTGACATTTGAACCAAAGTGGCCTGAGCAACTTGCGCCTGAGGAACCAACGATGCCACAGCCGGATAATGAAATTGCTCTTGAACCCCAGTTATCACCAGAAGCTCTGAGTCAGACTGGTTCTCTCCCTCAGACCCAGCTCAAGCCTGAAGCCAGTCCGTCTCCACTTGTCCCTCCATCGTCCCCCATGAGGATTAGACGGACCTTGCATGCTCCAGCCAACGCATCCACATCCAGCCCAATACGACCAAAGGTCCGCTCATGGAGCTGCCCGCGGAAACGGACTACCTCTCCCCAGACACCGGTGGTGAAGCGCAAGCCTGCTGTCCACTGCCAGACAAATCCTATGCAAAACTGTGGCAGCTACAGCAGCACGGTGAAGCCTATACCCAACGGTGTCTGCCTGTCTGACAGTACTTCCAGCAGCGACGGCAGTACTGACAGCCTTGAGTTTGTGCCCTCCTGTGTGCCAGCTGGTGGACAGCAGCGTGACGGCACCTTGCAGAGGGAGATGAACGCTCTTTTTGATCAGAAGATGAGAGAGATCCACTGTAAATCACCACTGTTTTTCAATGGTGAGTAAGAGTTTATTCATTCACAGGGATAAAAATTAAACAAAACAAGTTGTGCAAGTTTTGACTGTAATAACTGATGAATTATCATGACTTTTGTTTTGCTGTCAATGATTGTATTCCTCCACACTAGAGGAGTGACTAAAAGGAAACAGGGCCATTGAGATGACGACGAAGACGAAGATGAAGACGAAGACGAAGACGAAAGGCGGGGCAGGAGGAGAAGGAAGATCAGGAGGGGATGAAGAAGAGCAACAACAAAGGGGAAATAAAAATATATGTATACATTTCAGTTACATAGACGTTCAAACTGCAAATGTTTATATTCAACATTTTGCTCACTAAAAAACTGTAAAAAAAAAAAGAAAGATAAGGCAAAAACAATTAGACTGTCTTTATTATTTTTCAAACTGCTGTAATGTTTACAAACAACACCACTTTATCCATGAAATGATGTTTTAAGTGTTATGAGAACAAAAACATATTTTTGTATGGTAAAAGAAAAAACAATGGTTTGTAGTTTTCAGAATGTTGTGGATTCCATTGCCAACTGTACAAAAGTATCGTATATGATATAAAAGTATACTGCAGAGCCATAACAAACTAATTTAGAGAGTATTAAGTACATAAATACTACTTGTAAATCAAACTTTGAGTTCCAGTGTAAACGTATCAATTCCTAACACTCATGTGTAATTTCTGATTTTTCATTGCAATAGAGTTCATACTTCTAAATGAATAAACTGATTGTTTAATAAAATGTTCTTGTCAGATGGAGGTTTTTCATCAATTTTATATAACTTCAAAAGTGAGACAAAAAATGAAAAACTACAATCTAAATTAATGTGTTAATAATATTTCTCAATCCTAAAACAAAATCATTATTTGGCATGGCAACATTTTCACCCTTGTTAATCACAATTTTCTGGGTTTCAGTTCAAATTATATTCACTCATGCGTTTTCCTTCTCTTTGTCTGCGGCCTCCTGGGGTCGTCTTGCATTGCTGGTCCTCAAGCGCAGACTCAGCTCATCAGACAGTACAGTGCAACATGGCTTCTGTGAATGGAACATATTAAGATGAACACTGCCAAAGCATATTTGATATACACATGTGTACATGGATGCGTGCATGTGGGTGTGCATTCACTTGTATGCACATACTCTCTGCTCCCCGGCACTGCGGCGGCTCCTGAAGGTGAGCTCCAGGATAGCCGTCAGTATCCCCAGCCCCAGGCCCAGGGCCAGCACCAGGAACATCCCCTTGAGGCTGCGGGGCTGTGCAGCCGAGGCCTTGGCTGTGTCCGCCATGCAGCTGCTGGCCCACCACTTGCTGCGCAGGTAAGACAGCTCTCCTGCCTCACTCAGCTGTAGGATCGCCACACTTAGGTTCTTTATGATTGGAGCGCCTTGAGGAAACAATTCATTTTGATGTGATTTTTTATTTCGTACTAAATTTAAAAAACATTTTTTGGATGAAACTTCATTGTTTAATGAAACTTCCAAGTCAGCGACCTCACCAAGGGTGGCAGCAATGCTGTATCCTCTCATGCCAATGACTTCATGGGCCCTGGCCAATTCACAGTGGCGTGCTACTGCCAGGTCCAGTGAGATAGACTCTCCAATAAAGGCAAAGTTGCCCTCTTTTGCACGTCGAACCCCTTCATCCATAGATGAGACAAAACTCTTGGTTCTCTCCATGTGCTCATAGATTCTGCGGTACGCTGGGTTGTTTGAACTCTGGACAACATAAAAAGAGAATTATAACAGCAATAAACTAGAGCGAACTAAGTCATCCAATGCATGAGCTAAACAACCAGGAGATGAAGATTACCAGCCTCACCTTGAAGAAGGCAAGGGTGGAAGAGCCAGCCAGGCAGCCATAGTCCATCACATCCTGATTAGCCAAGTCCTCAAACCCTTTCACTGTCGGCTGAGTGGACTCAGAGCTGTTGGAGAAGCGGAGGTTGGAGAAATAACAGGCCAGGAGTAGAAGAGTAAAAAACCACCAGCTGCAGCAGATGACCCGTCCGGACAGAGCTTTAGGGTGAGGACCGGCACCTGGCAACGCAAAAAGAAGAATCAGAAATGTAAAGAGAGAGAGAGTTTTCCTCTCACTTTGCTGTACTGTGAAGAGTAACATTGGTTGAAGTGCCTAGTTTAGACCTTATTGTTTACCCTGCAGAGTGAGAGCTCCAGCTGTGTACCACAGGCAGTGGAGGAGGCCGAATCTGTTCTCCTCACTGTGGGGTTGACTCCACTCACATGGGCTGAGTCTGTTAACATAAATATGAATTCACTGCCTGCAAACAAGTGGAAATATATAATAACAAAGACAAGAAGTGTAAAAAATGATGATGAAACTACTAGCATCACTGACCTGGCAGCTATGAAGATGCAAACAGCAGTCCCCAGGTAGGCAATGAGGATGCCCACCCAGGTCTCGGCTGAGAAGGGGGTCAGGAAATCAAAGAGGTCTGTCCCCTCTGAGATGTCCTTCTTCAGCAGGATGCTGATTCCTATCTGCATGAAAGGTTTGGTCATCCCCACAGCTTTCTCCCGGGCTGCAGTGAGAGTCAGGGGAGCAATCGCAAGGTCTGCTTCCTATGAGGGATGCATAGATACGTCTGACATGTACATGCATCCTTCATGTGCTCAACATCCCAGTGAATATGCTCATGTTCTTCACACCATACATTTACTTATTTTGAATGCATCAATCTTGAGCCAGCTGGGAGATACAAGCCTCTGTAGGTGAGTTTATTGTCCTTTGATAAGTGTCAGTTCTCGTGTACTCACTCCTCTCACCACCTCTCCAATCATGCCATTCCAGTTCCCGTTCCCATCCTGTCTGCCATATGAGCCGTCTTTCACCAGGTGCACTTTGTACTTGAAGCCCAGTTTCTTGGCTAGTTCAGTCAGCAGGTCCATGCAAAAGCCTTCCAGCTGTGAGTCTTTAGACATTGTGTATGGATCTTGCTAAAGAAAAAAAGAAAAGGTGTCAAAACATATTCGGCACAGTATATTTCATCTTTAATCTTACAAGCCTGAAAAAAAGAGGTGGATTACCTTGATTGTTGTGATTCTCAGCTCTGAATGCACTGATGCTGAGGGGCAGAAAGATGAGGAATGTTAACAGGATATTCATGTCTGTGGAAATGGAACTGAAATTTAGGGAAAGGGGGCAATGAATGATGCCGGCACATTGTCGAGTGAAAGGGCAAGAGGGCGCCACTAATGTTTACAATTTCCCAAACCATGTGCATTAAGCCGCTGCCAGAGTCTTTTTGGTGCCGCTGGCGAAATATTTCTGACTCACCAAAGATTTTCACAGTTGAAGTTCACCCTAAATTTAGCAGAATCAAAGACCCCCTTTGTCCAATGACCGTCTTTATCCCTCGTTACAAATGTGTGAGGTGAATGTGAGGCTGCATTGATGCACTCTCAGTCAAGCTGGTTTCCGGTATCCTAGAGATCTGGCCCGTTCTCCTCTCCTTCTTGAAAACGGTTTGAACACCACAATCTATTTAGAGCAGTGTGTGTTAATTCAAAGAATCACAAAGCCGCGGCGCTGCGAGATGGGAGGGCAGTCAACGAGTATCAAAAGCCTTGATTCAGGCTAAGGCCTTGGGGCTCCATCGCCACAGGGTGATCCTGACAACCATCAGCTCCTCCTTTTCAAAAGATGACACGTATACAAGCTCTTCAGGCCCCTGTCACTTCTTGGCCACGCTGAGACACAGGGCCTTTGTTTGTTCTATAGAGTTGATTTATTACCATTTTTGTGAGAATGTCAACTGGCTCGCTTCCCTTTCTACAAGAGTTGGGTATGGTGTGTGCCAGACAGGATTTGGCGCTTCACTTTGATGGTGAGCCCAACTGTCAGTTTATCCATTTATGTCTCTTCAAGCCTGAGGAATTCCTACCAAATCCAGCAGTGACAACATGAGGAGCCTGGCACTGGAAAAAGCATGCGGCCATCAGACAGAATCACAAATGCAGTGACCGGGTCAAACGTCAAAATATCAGCATCCAGCGACAAAACACCGTTTTAAGATTCTGTTCTCATGCAGACCATCGTTACAAATAGGTCAGTGTCATCGTGCCAGCCTGGTTAGATCGAGTATGTTGAATATTATTTCTGCAGCATGTTTAAAAGTGTGAGAAATAAATAGTTCCTTACTTGCAGCACACATTCTTAGGTCCAGAAGAAGCCCCACGCAGCAAACGATGGAGCCAAGCAGCATCCTCATTCTATCAGTTCTCATCCTACAAGCAATGAAAAGGCATTAGTGGTTGGTATCGTGTACCAGACATATAATGTGGATAAACTTTTTAAAAAAACAAAAAAACATAAAAGACTTTTTAAAACAATTTCAAAGACCTGAAGCAAATCAAAAGATTAAATATCTCTGAGTAATATTAAAGACAATCAATGAGAGAGCAAATGATAGATATCTACTGTACCTGACAAGACTCCAAGATGTGGCTGCTGGATTGGCACTTCAGGCTACTGACAGACCCCAATGAGCTGGACTGTGATACAGGATGGTGTGAAGTTTTCAGATTCAAGCCAGTCAAGACAGCCAACAACGTTTTGATGGGTGGAGAATGTGGAGGAGAATGTGGGGGGGTGGAGAGAAATGTAACAGGCTCTCTTTGGTACGTATAGCGTCTACTGAGGAAGATCATTTGGTGATTTACATCAAAAATGACATTTCAAGAGTTTTAATGACGCAAATGAATGAAATAGTTTCTGATTTCCCACATGCAGTGACAGTACGATAAGATGATACTCTTGTATTGTGGTTTGGCATCACAATTTGATGTTCATAACTACTTGGTGTGTTGAAGTGGGACAAGAAAAACCTTTTCTTTTGTTTTTCTGGTATCACTATCACTATTTTGTTAGGGGTAGCCTATATTTTGTTGAAATACACAGCTAACACTTGTCTGCTTACTATCATTTTAATATTGGCACTATTTGTCCATTTCACTCAATTTTTACTCAGATGAAAACAATTAGATATGAATATCGACCCTCATGTGTGGGACCAAAAGCATTTTGGTGCAAATAAAAGCACAGTTATGGTCATGATGGACGCAGGTTCTATTTTCTGAAGAAAACACGTGTTTTTTTTCAATTCTTTATAACTAAGTTATTGTATAGTTGTATAAATATAGTGACTTATAAAGCAAAGTGTATAACATGTAATGAAATAGATCGATAGATAGATAGACAGACAGACAGACAGACAGACAGACAGACAGACAGACAGACAGATAGATAGATAGATAGATAGATAGATAGATAGATAGATAGATAGATAGATAGATAGATAGATAGATAGATAGATAGATAGATAGATAGGTGTCTGTGTGGGGGTTTGGACCACCAGTCCACTGAGACAAATAATATACAAATAGAGAGCATTTAACACGACAGCGACTCTGCCTAGAAGTGGAATATTAAAACTAGTAATAAACAAAACAAGAATAACATCAAGAGATCGACAAGCCTCCATTGCTGCATCTGATGTCATTGTGCATCCATCAACAATAAAAAGAATACTGAAGGGGAGTCAGGAAGAACCTCTACTGACTAAAAAGAGCAAAGCTACCCGTCTGCCCTCCACCAAAATAGCCTTATCCCTAAAGCATGGTGGTGGGAGTGTCATGGTCTGGGGCTGTTTTTCTCCTCCTGGACCTGGACCACTAGACCAGGAATACTGAAACCAGAGAGGTCTTGAACAGAACATCATGTTATCAGTCTGCGAGCTAACGCTGGGCCGAACATGAATTTTCAAAAATACAATGATCCTAAGCATTCAAGAAAATCTACCAAAGAATGACTCAGGAAGTTTAGTGTTTTGGATTGGTCAAGTCAAAGTTCTGACCTAAATCCCACTGAGATGTTCTGTCAGGACCTGAAGCAGCTGTTCATGTGAGACCTCAAACCTCACTGAGTTGGCCGAGTTCTGCGAGGAGGAATGGGAAAAAATCCCGCAAGGAAGATGCCAGAGACTGATCAGTGGCTATAGGCGTTTACTCCAAGTCATTGCGGCTGAAGGAGGTGCCACAAGTTGATTGAAGGAGTTTTTATTTTTGCACAAAGGGATATCTCAGGTTTTGTTAAATAAGCAATTTATTTGTGCATGTTCTTTATTTGGGATATCTTCATTAGGATTGTATATGATTATTCCTCTGTGATATAGAAAATTATGATCACCGAGAAACAAACTTCAAGCATGACTGTAGAAAGTGCTCCTTCATTTAATTTAATTGTGAAACGTATGTTTAATGTATTTTTAATGTATGATTTAATGTTTTAACGCAAACTGTGATCTGTAGTGAAACAAAAAAAAAAAGGGGGGGGGGGGGGGGGGGCACTGGCAGGCAAGTAAACAACAAGCCCCAATGAATCACTTATTTCTGTTTTCACTTGTATTCCAGCCAATAACCAATATATGGGGGTGGATCCGGGTTAATATTCTTTCAGCTATTATTTTTTGGAGCTAGGTGATAGATGATTCCTCATAATCGAAGTCTGAGAGTTTAGTAAGAAGTCTATGTGCTCGTGTTTGTTTTGTAACTCACAATAGAATACAACCATTACTATTCCGTGGTCTTCTTGGCTTTAGCAACTCGCATGCCAGCTTCAGAGAAAAACATGTTGCGCTAGAAATAGTAGGTGTGAAACATATCTGCCGAAAATGAAGATAAGGCGCGCAATAAATGTCGGTGTTTTTTCTCATCGCTTTATCTTCGTACGTGCTCCAAGTTGACTCCGATGACTTCGGTGCTTCGCGCTGACCAATCACGCGCCGATGCGCCTTGCGTGCGAGGTGAAATGGCGACCTACAATTGGCTGTGGTCGTTTTTTCCAAAGGGGCGTATTTTCAAGCCATCTTGACTGAATATTTAGCTTCATCCAAGGTACATTAACTTGATATCTAAAGGATTTTGTAGCATTTAAGTTAAGACTCTGCAACGTTGGAAAGGTTTAAACCATAGCTATGAAACCAGGTCGAGTTTACGTGTTTGTCCGAAGTCACAGCGGAGGACTGAAGTACTGAAGATGACGCTATCGCCCCTGAAATTACCGGCTAGCTAAGCTAACGGCTAGCATGTCCGCCTTGGTTGTAGTCAGTCACTAGCTGACATTTAGCTAGGTTCAGTTGTTTTCTCTGGCACTCGCATTGAACAGGACGGTTGTACAAGGTAAATGACTTCGGTATTTTCAGCATCGTAATTCAATCGTACTTGGTAGGAAATTTGCCGTTTTTTTGTGCGAGCTCTGTGTGTCCTGCCCGACCGAGTAGACGTTATCACATCAGCAAGAGAAAATCTGTTTGCAGGGGTCTGGAGTACAAAGCGAAGCCCAAAGAATTGCCCATTGCAGTGTTGTAATCTAAGGTATGCAGGCAATCAATTTATGCAATTTGGCACTGTGCATACAATGCATTGGCAATCTGGTTGCTATTGGCACGGATAATTGGGCTGCTAATCAACTTGCAATACAAATGTTGTCTCTGTTGTTGTACGGGTAAAATGGCTGACAGATGTTAGATACTCGGGTTGGTATTTAGCGCTCTTCAACCTAACTATGCACAGCAACAGGGAAAAAATAGAGGATGCTCGCATTTGATTGGCTCGAGAGTAACGTGGCAGTGTTACAGACTCCTGATTGGACCAATCGATATCAGTCTGTGGCGCATGCAACTGTTACAAGTGACTGTAGTTGTATTTGTGTAACTACAGTACTTGGGCTAACGCACTTTGTCATTTTATAATAACGGCGCTACAGCTGAGCTCTTTTAATGATCACACATGCACCTTACCAACAATACACAACAATATAAGATGAAATTTGAAGTCCTCCATTATCTCCCCTGTCAAATAGACCTCCCAACTGATGTCATCTAGGGTGTCAGCCCTGGGGAAACAAAGTTAAAGGGATGTCCACACTATTATTCACACACAGCACATCTCAAACTGTAAGGATGCTTCTCTGTGCTCACTTTCACAACAAGTTTGTTCTCTCCAAGGCAACTTGAGAAGAACTTTCTCCACAAGGACACAAGTGTCGACCCGGCATTCTTGGACTTAGTATTTGTCCCTACTCTCTCTGAGATGCTGCGTTGCTTAGCAACCCTGAAGCTGTGTTCTTGGCCAAACTCTGTTTAAACATTTCACGGCTATCTACAACAATACTTCATAACAAGGTACAATAGAAAACAGAACAGTTGAAAGAAAAGAAAGACAAAACGGTGCACCATCTCAGTGCGCAAATAACATGTTAGCTTGTTGTTAGCAGAATTATTTGTTTTGACTCAAACTGTTACAGAATTCAGTGGACCCAGTGCCATTAGAGGGACAAATCATGTTGTTTTTTTTTGATTGATAGAAGTCACTCCTACTTTTGCCTTGTAAACCAATGATTTACTTGCAAGACTGGTTTGAAAATATTCACATTTTGTAAGGTCAGTGGAGGGAGGCGTTAATTGATCCCTGTTGGAAAACTAACACAAGTAATCAGAAAAAGTAATAGGATTCAGCCGGGGGGGGCAATAGACTCCAAGCACACTAATAGAATATCTATTAGTTTTTACATCTATTGCACGACCAACCGTCCTGGTAGGGGGATCCCTCTCTGAGTAGCCCCTCTCAAGGTTTCTCCCCATTTTCCCTATGAGGTTTTGTGGGAGTTTTTCCTCGTCCTCTGTGAGGGTCCAAGGCTGGGGGATGTCGTGTACTAATCATTTATTATTTTCACATGTTGGGCACTGTGAAGCCCTTTGAGACTGTAACGGTGATTAAGGGCTATACAAATAAATGTGATTTGATTTGAATATAAAAAAAGCAACAAGTACGATTTGTAAACAAATTCTTAATTATAAATGGTTCAACAACAGTCAACAGTACTTTGATTGTCCTTGATTTTGCCATCCGGTCTGAGGATTTGTACCGCTGGCCATGAGATCACATGATCGCTTCTGTAACTACCACCAGACACTCATTGGGCAGATGTCTCTATACTCTATCAATGCAGTACACTCTTATAAACATCACTCATTGACTGTGGCTGTCTAATTATGAACACCTCGCTTTAGGCAGCACCTTTGGTTTGATAACAGCTTTGCTAACAAGATGGTTGTGCAGCAGTAAACTCAAATAAGAATATACAGCAGCTAACTGCACATATATAAACTAGAAAATGGTGTCGAGGCAGTAACTGGCATCATTCCTTCAACATTTCTTCTCTTCTCATCTGTTAGGCAGCTGGTGTAAACCCTCATGCGGAAGGTGAGGAGGCGGGAATGTGAGAAAGTTGTTAGTGTCAACATGGGTAGGGGCCGAGGCAGGGGGAGGGGAAGGGGCAGGGGGTCATCTGGCCAGCTGCGGCCCCCCTCACCCTACAGACTACAGTTGTCTCCGTCCAGGGAAACTTTGACCTATGCTCAGGCACAGAAAATAGTGGAGGTGGACCTAGACGGAAGGCTCCACAGGATCAACATCACAGATCCTCTGCCGGTGATAACTGAGGACGAGATGATGGCCCAGGACATTGCTGAGTGCAACAGCAACAAGGAGAACAGCGAGCAAACACAGAGCAAAGCCAAATCGTGGAGGAAACCGCCGAACGTCAAAGGCAGGAGGAACAAAAATGCGTCTCACCAGAGCCACCGATCCGGCTCCCAGCAGCACACGAGTCATGCTAATTCCCTCCAGCACCCCTCCCAAAGCCCTCTGCCTGAGCCCACCTTCCGTGTGCTGACTTCTGTATGCCCTTCAGATGCGCCGCCTCTCCCGCCGGCCTACTACCGTTACATAGAAAAGTCAGGGGAGGAACAGGACTGTGAGGCTGAGTACGACATGGACGAGGAGGACCTGGCCTGGCTGGAGATGGTCAACCAGAAGAGGGTGTCCGACGGCCACGCCTCTGTATCCCCAGACACTTTCGAGCTGCTGATCGACCGCCTGGAGAGAGAGTCCATCCTGGAGTCCCGTAGTCAGGCTCTGTCGCAGAGTGCCATAGACGAGGACGCCTTCTGCTCCGTCTGCCTGGATGACGAGTGTCTGAACAGTAACGTCATCCTGTTCTGTGACATCTGTAATCTGGCTGTGCACCAGGAGTGTTATGGCGTTCCCTATGTCCCAGAGGGCCAGTGGCTGTGCCGCTGCTGCCTGCAGTCCCCCTCCCGCCCTGTAGACTGTGTGCTCTGTCCCAACCGGGGAGGTGCCTTCAAACAGACAAGCGATGGACGCTGGGCCCATGTTGTCTGTGCCATATGGATCCCTGAGGTGTGCTTTGCCAACACTGTGTTCCTGGAACCCGTCGAGGGGGTCAAGAACATCCCCACCGCTCGCTGGAAGCTCACCTGCTACCTGTGCAAGCAGAAAGGCCGGGGGGCATCGATTCAGTGCCACAAGGCCAACTGCTACAGGGCTTTTCATGTCACCTGTGCCCAGAAGGCCGGCCTGTTCATGAAGATCGACCCGGTCCGGGAGACGGGCGTCAACGGAACCACCTTCTCCGTGAAGAAGACGGCTTTCTGCGAGCATCACTCTCCGGTGGGGTTTCGGCGGGACGGCTCCGGAGACGAGTCGGTGGAGGGGAGACTGGTGGGAGGCAGGGGTAACCGGGGTCAAAGGTCCTACACTCAAAGCCCCCCCATACCAACGAGCAAGAGGGCTTCCAAGGGTCAGAAGAAGAAGAATAAGAAAGGGTCCAGTGGGTCGACGCGCCGCTCTGCTGTGCCTGTGCTGCTGGTGCCTCAGATCCCCTCTCACAGGTCTGACAGTCACATTACATTGCTCAGCATGTTGTCTTGTTTTAGTGTCCCTGTCATTGGTTTTCCTCCTGCGGTCCACAGGAAGCACTTTAGTAATCCATGGATAGACTGGCTTTGATCCAGTGAGTGTTTTACCCACATTTACTGGTGATATTTTCTCTACAATGTTTCCCATTCAGTAGCATTGTTAGGCTGCGTCTAGACAAAAGTATATATTATATAATATTTTGTAATTTGTACATTTTTCAATTGTTGAGTGATGACACATTTTCCATTTGAGCACAGCTAGGTGTGATTTATGTTTGAAGCACGGTTAGAGCGCCTCTCTGACCAATCGGATTGCTTGACCAGAACTTCCTGTTGTATAATTCAGCGATGTTATGAGGCCAGAAGTTTCTAGTTTTGAATTACCTGTGTGTCTGATTCAATACGGTTCAATCGTATCTCAACAGGCTGAACAAAATCTGCACAGGGGTTGCAGTCCAGAGGAAGAATCAGTTCATGCAGAGGCTTCATAACTACTGGTTACTGAAACGACAGTCCAGGAATGGCATGCCGCTTATTCGCCGACTTCACTCACACCTGCAGGCCCACAAGACCGCAGAGCAGGTGAGGAGGGATATGGATGGATGGAAAAATGTGAGTAAAAAGAAAATTCATCACCGCCCTTCAAAAAATTACAGTTACAGCACAATTGGCAAATATATCATATAGTCCGAGTTTCCCTGCAGATCTTTTTCACAGAAAACTGGTTGAATCACTGAAAATGGTCTGAGCCACAGGAAAAACACAAATGTCAAGGAATTGTGCAGAAAATCATCCACAGTAACTATCATGACTTCTAGTCGGTTATTTTAACCATCATCTATAGGTTAAAGAAATACTTGAATTTTGTAGTTTCGATTTAGCACAAATTACATTTTTTATGGCAGGCAATTTTTTTTTTAAAGCTACATCACTTTGGTAGCTTTTTATATTGCACAGCATATTGCAGAAAACCTCTTTGCTAATGGAGTTCTGACAGTTGACTTGTGAATTGTGGAAAGCTGGGGGGCCTAATTATGAAAATTTAAAAGTAAGAGCCATTCTTTAACTGCAACATTGGAACGGATGCTGTAATTGGCCCAGGAGTCAACCTGGGTCTCAGAGCCAAAATTCACCCTTTTCTCCAAAAACTCTACAGTAAATACTGTTATTAATGGAAGTTGAATCTGAAACCTGAGCTGATTGTGCATGTTCCTTTGTGTTCAGAAGGAGCCTGATGAGAAGCTATGTGCTGCAAGAGACGAGCTACGTTACTGGCAAAAGTTGAGGCAAGACTTGGAAAGAGCGAGACTCTTGGTGGAACTCATCCGCAAGAGAGAGAGGCTAAAGAGAGAACAGGTTAGCACCACTAACAAACACTAAAATTGTGTTGAATAAGAGAAATAGGACTGAGGATGGTTTAGTTTGTACAGATGTCAGTGTTTGACTCATATGTAACCCTGCTTCTCTTCACTGTTCGTCAGTCATTCTAACATTTCCCCCGCTCTCCTCTCCCACATTTATTTATATCGTCCCTCTGCCCCCCCCCCAGATGAAGATTCAGCAGGCTGCCCTCGAGCTGAAGTTGACCCCTGCTCTGGTGCTTCTGCGCTCCACCTTGGACCAACTGCAAGAGAAGGACACAGCCAAGATCTTCTCTCAGCCCGTCAATCTAGCAGAGGTTGGTGCAGTTCAAAAAAGGTCAGCCAAATACACAGGAACTAGACTTTTCACCCAACGGCGGTTTGTGCTCTGGCTTTATTGTGACTCGGCTAATATCTCTCGTCTCCGTGTTTCCCCGAGGTCCCGGATTACCTGGAGTTCATTTCCCAACCCATGGACCTCGCCACGATGCGCATCAAACTGGAGGCGCACGCCTACTGCTCCATTGCAGACCTGGAGAGCGACTTTGACCTCATGGTCTCCAACTGCCTGAAGTACAACTCCAAGGACACCATGTTCCACAAGGCGGCGCTGCACCTGCGGGAGGTGGGCGGAGCCGTTCTCCGCCACGCTCACAGGCAGGCTCAGACCATCGGCCTCGACCCCAGCACCGGCATGCACGCCCCAGAAGGTCCTAACAAACATGGCTTCTACAACTGCACCTGGGATGACGGTGAGTTGGGAAGGGTTCGTTCCTCGTGACGGTGAGATGCTTCGTCAGCGAAAACCCATGTTGCTCTATCTCTTCTCATTCTCTTCCTTCTCTTCTTCTTCCTATACCGTCTGCAGTTGACTCTATCCTGGATCCGGAGAACCGGCTACACCTCACCACGGAGGAGCAGCTGAAGGCCTTGCTGGATAAATTGGACATGGTTACCTCGATGCGTTCCAGCGGCGGGCGAACCAAACGCATCAGGTTGCTGCGGAGGGAAATCAACACTCTGAGACAGAAGATGAACCAGCAGCAGCACAACGCTCAGTCTGTGAATGGGAATGACAAGGAGGAGAAGGGAAAAAAAGAAGAAGAAGAGGAGGAGGAGGAGGAGGAGGAGGAGGAGGAGGTGGAGAAGGAGAAAGAGAGGAAGAAGCGGAAGAAAAGCATTGTGGATAATGGACCCTTAACGTCTAACACTGGGACAGGTAAGAGGACTTGTATTTGTATGAACGATGGATATGATGGTGCCAATTACACTCAATTAAATTTCTCCTTGCTCCAGATGATTCTCCACCTGTACTAGAGCTGACGTGCCCGGTGTCATCGCCACTGCGAGGAGATGCTCCGCTTGAACCCCCCGTCCTGGGCATAGTACCCGGCGGGCGAAGGTCACCGGGGCGTTCCTACAAGCGCCCCAGGTCAGCTCGCAGCGGGAGCAAAAGCCAGGGTGAAGACGAGGCCGAGGTGGGCGAGACCCCGTCTTCGCAACAGGAGGCCGTCCACGAGGTGACCCCGCTGGGCCACCCCCCGACCCCGCCGTTGGTCGGGGTCGGCCGGCGCACATCAGTGCTGTTCAAGAAAGCTAAAAACGGGGCGAGGATGGCCAAAAGTAAGACTCCGCTCCAGCAGAACGGGAAGACGTGTGAGGGTAAAAGCAACGGCCTGGACAGCACCCCGGCCAGCCCAAATTCTCCCAGTGTGACCACCATCTCCACCCTGCCCCCAACCCCCACCCCTACACCCCCGTCTCCTTCCTCCCACCACCTGAGGTCCAGAGGCCACAGCTCAGACAGCGAGGCAGACAAACTCCTCCCACGGCCCACAGAAGGAGGTGAGACCTGTTGTTGTTAATACATACGTTGGTGGAGGTGACTAGGGGTCACTCATGTATTGAGGTTATCTGTGTTTCCACCAGGCCTAACAAATGGACTTGGAAATGGAAAGCACATCTCTGCAGACCCCGATGACCAAAAACTAAAGTGAGTTTCCAATAGGAGGCATATTATCTGTTAAAGTCTTTGTCATTGAAGTCAATCGACCTTAAACTCAACCTCTCTCCTCTCTGTGTGTGCAGCTGTAATGTCTCTCCACCCAAGCGCAGTCGAGGTAAACCAGCTCTGGTTAAAGCCCCGAACAGTGAGAATGGAGACGTCTCTGCCTCTGGTGTGTATTATCATCACATCACTATCAGTTCCCTCAAGTTTCTGTTTGTTGTTTGATGAGTAATGTACGATTCTACAAGTACAACCGATCAGAAAGGTTCACCACAACAGTCATGACAGACACCGTTCCTTTCAAGAGTACAAATGAATTATTTTTCCTGTGCATAGGAAGGACTACGCTTCTGTCTTTAGACAGCGAGATGGAGCTCACACCCCTGGACTTAGTTTGGGCAAAATGCCGAGGATATCCGTCGTACCCAGCGATGGTGAGAACGAATTTGATCTTGTAGTTTACCAAATCTCTGTTTGGCTCAGAGTTGAGATAAAGAGAAAGCCCCGCTTGCATCCCATATAAAGCCATTTTTAAGACGGCATGCATGACATTCCTACAGATTGTTGACCCTGACATGCCCCAGGAGGGACTTCTTCACAACGGCATCCCCATCCCAGTGCCCCCTGTGGAGGTGCTCAAACTGGGCGAGTGGAGACAAGTGGAGGCAGGCGAGAAGCTCTTCCTGGTGCTCTTCTTTGACACCAAGAGGACTTGGTAAGATTCAGACAGCAGGGATGCACCCAATTTAATCTCATTCACCCCCTGATTTATGTCACTTTTAAATGTCTCCTTATTGCCCTTCAGGCAATGGCTCCCTCGGGACAAACTACTGCCGATGGGGATGGACGACACTGTAGACAAGCTGCGTTTAATGGAGGGCAAGAAACCCAGCGTCCGCAAGTCTGTGCACACCGCATACGACCGGGCCATGGTGCACTTAAACCACGTGAGAGGAAACCTAAACTTCACACCCTCCAATTTTATATGAATTACTTCCGTTTCCAAATTTGATCATCCTTAACAGGTTAGGTGGATAGAAGGTCAAGGTGAAGCTCCTGCAGAGGTGAGGAAGTAACACTAGGCTTTCCATTTCAACAGCTCAGCCTTGATTTGGAGTTTGACAATGTGCAGAAAATTGTTGCCCCTAGTATGGAAGGTATTTTTTTAAATGAGAAAAGAAATAACAGCTTGAAGAGATTTTTGAGATGAATTTGTGATCATTCATTCATTCTTTTTGTTTTTTTTGTTTTAAAAAAAAATTGTTTTACAGAACCACTGTTGCTACGTATTAATATAAAGTTTGTTTTAGGCCAAAGTGAATCAAGACTTCAAAGTGGGAAAGTGTAAATATTTTATCCTCAAAGGGACTGCCTTGATTCAGAGTATACTCAGATTGTATTTGCCATTGAAATGTCACTGCTTTCTCATGGAGTGGTTAAGACTCACCGTCCTCGTCACGGCCGGACCCGGATTTAGGAGTTTTTGTTTCGGCAGCTTGTGGACGAAAACGACTGCTTTTCTAAATTCACCCTCAAAATATCCTGAGTGATGTAATGCAAAAAAATACGTAGGATGTAGGAAGAAGACTTGAAAATAAGGTGCTCCATCAAATCACCTAGTATCTGATCTGATCATCGTTTTCCACTCGAAACCTGCTGAAGCCAGGATTGACAGTAAATGTAATTGGTTGGAGTCTGTGTTTTGCTGCATTTCACCTTTGAATTAAATGTTTGATGAAAGGTTTCAATCGATGCAACCAGGAGGCGTCACAGAACATATGAAGTCAGTGAAAAGCAGAATAGTTTCAGTCCCCAGTCTGCCGGTACAAACGTCCTTGAAATGTCCTTCCAGCTGTGACTCGGCGTGGGCGAGACTTCACAACTCTGTACTTTATTTTTCCATATTGTGAAACAGTTTTTTTGTATTACTAGAAACGTCGGAGTATTTGTGCAGCTACTTGGTTATACAGTAAAAGATGTAGAGTCGCTGCGAAGATGCCGATTGGTGATGCTGATGTTTCTCGTTATGAGTTTACCGCAATCATTCATCCAACAACCTGTAAATGTTTGCAAATCCGACTGTAATGACTTGAAAAGCACAATCGGTCTGTTTTTGAAAACCCCCCTGCAGCCATATGTGTGGCAGAAACCCCCTCGTGTGTGTGTATATACAAACAGAGTAGTAAATGTGCATGTGTATAGTTTTGTAAATATGTAAATGTTTGTTTATATTGGCTTACATGAAGTAATTTAAGGAATGCAAAAATCAAATTATTAGATTTTAATTTATATCGTGTGACAGTTGAAAGAGTGTTATTTAAAAAAAAGTAAATATCGAAAAGATTTATGTACGATGCTCAGTAGCTCTTTGTAATGGTGACGGTACTTACCGAAATGTCAGCTCATATTCTTTAGCGGTCGGTCTGCACAAAAACCCCCCCGAGTAGGAACGCCCGGCGCTGTAGGCACGAGGGAGCGCACGAGCCTACTAGACGTTTTGTTTCTTTGGTGGCACAGGAGATGTCTGATCTTGTCATTTGACTTGTACTGCAAGATCTATAATCTGCCTGAGACTATTTTCTCACACAAGAATAAATACTGTTTGAAAGGACAACTTGAGTGGCGTCATCTATTGACATCTATTGAATGTGATCAGTTTTCAATTTATGGTTTCCACAGATTTTCTTTATATAAATATGGTCTTAAATGTTGGTCTTTTTTTGTTATTGCTCTTTATAGTACTTTTTTTATTATTTTTATTTTTTAGAAAGCATCTTTGCTTTACGGATTTTTATTTTTTTGTATTTTTTTTTACATGTGCATGAGACGTTTGTACAGTACTGCACATGTCAGCTACATGTAAAGTCAGTTACTTTTCGGCCACTAGTAATGAATTGATCCACAACCTGTGGTGACACTCTGCTACAACCTCCCCTTTGTCAAACATCTGTGCTTAAATTATGACGACAACTGTAGATTTGTGTAACCTGGGATTTATTTCATAATACTATGGACACATTTTCTGTTAAGACTTGATAGGAAATTCCCCATATGACACCATCTTTAGGTGTGAAATAATAATCTTACTCTATGTGGAGGAAAAGATGAGATCCTCCTCAGCCAAACAGATGATCTGATGAGACCGAAGGGATACGGCTCCTAGCAATGACGACACTCAAGACAGTGGTGATCACATAAATTGATCGGGTTTATCAGGGTGAGGATCACTATTTACAATATTTTCTGCACAAAATGTAACATGGATGAAGGCTGGTCAGTTTAAATGGAGTAGAAACATCAGTGGCCTATCAAACAATACAGTGTATTCACGTTCTAGCTGTTCCAGTTATGAAGCCCAAAGATCAATACAACATAATTGCACCTCTTGTATATCTTGAAGCTTTGGGTTGTTTTTTTTCCCCCATCATGATGTTAAAAAAAAAAAAAAATCAAATAGAAGAGATCCAGTCTGAGAAAGGTAGTTGAAGTTACTTTTTCTGTCAATGACAACAAGATTGATTGCAACAGTTACACCATATGTGACTGAACTGTCTGATGTGGTACATTCGCTGTCTGTGAGGAAAACTCCTCACTCTTGTTGCAGTAATAAAACAATATAAAAACATTTAAATACCATTGCAATGATATTCAACAATTCTACCACAGTTCAATTTAAAATGTACTATTTCATAATGCTGTGTTTCCCTGACTGTATCTGACCGAAAGCAGCGATGCGATGACATGCTTTCTTGTTAAGGTAAAGAAATAATACTAGTTTCCAAAGAGACCATTCCTTCTTAAATAGTGTAAAACTTAGTGTTTGAGTCCAGTAGTCAAAGTCTGTTAAGTCCAACGGGGGTCAACAGAGGGGTCCAAATATTTTGTCGCCAGTGTGCAAACTAAGAGGAGGGCGGGGCCAAGCGGGCCCTATAGCAGAGACAAGAAGCCGTTATCTGTGGAGTCCTGCTGGTCAGATTTCCCTCCACGAGAGCTCTTGCTGGGGTTCGGCGTGGTTGAATACTTTGGGGGGTATCTGATGAAGAGACGGTCCTCCTCCTTTTTAATCCACCTCAAAAGCTTGGTGATAGCCGTGATGGCGCAGGCCTTGGTCACCAGGGGGCTGAAGCAGGTGTACAGCTCGAACTTACTTGTGACCTGGAGAGGACGGGAGAATACACCGTCTAGGGTTAGGAAGTCAGGTTGGCGGCTCATTTACACCAAAGCAACCAACGATATTTAGTTGTCTGAATGGTTTAAAATCCTCTAAATCTAAGTCAGAAACCGGCAGACGCATCAACACCTGTGAATGCGTCGCCACAGACAGGGCGCTACGTACCCAGGCCAGCAGCGTTTCCCTCTCGGCGACGTGGTAGATGAGCTTGAGGGGCCGGGAGGAGCTGTGCATGCGGCTGTGCATGTAGCGGTACAGGTCCAGCAGCCTCATCTTCTCCTCTTCACTGCTGTACGGCGCCTCCATCTCTGGGCTGGAGGGTTAAATACAGAAAAGCAACACAGTTTTCATATAAAAAAAAAACAGCAATAACGTGACACGGGTAGACATACGGGCTGTGGCACTGAGATGTTTGGACATATAAGCGGTTGTGTTGCAATGCTGAGGAGACGGGTCTAACCAGCGAGACAGCGCCTTGGCTCCTAGCTCGTGTAATAGGACACCTCATGGTTTCAATTCAGCCCAATGAGAAATAAATGAAGCCCGTTGTCTCTACAGTGGATGATACAATCTGGTTAGATTCTCAACTAATGGCATACATTTTGTAGGCCTATTTCAGGATCCGTCGCCAATGCAGGAACGAAAACATTTTTCAGTCCGACTTCATTTCGCAACACTGACGATAACCTGGAGGAGGAGTAAAGTGTAATATTGACTCCCCGCACAATAGGCTGTGTTCTTAGAGGGAACCGCACCTTCAGATAGCTTCCTGGACGAGGAATTCATGCTATGCAGACGCCCTGGCCTACAAATCAAGTATAGTGACTTTATATTTCCTTCAAACTGAGGAAAGCATCTCATTCCCACCATAGCCACATATTTTAAACCCTGAACAGCCCCAGTGTGGGCTCAGGCAGTCCTGTATAGTGTCGTGAGTTGCAAAGACAGTAAGGAAAACACAACACACACACACACACACACACACACCTGGTGAACTGGGTGAGCTGGCGGTAGTTGTCTGGCACGTCGAAGGGCTTGTACATGAAGTGTCTGAGGTCCGAGACGCCCACCTGGCTCACGCTGTACGACTGCGCTTTGGCAATGAGGCTCAGGGAGTTTTGAGCCACCATGGCCTCCTCTATCCTCCTCTTGCACTCGGCCACGGCGTAGAAGGCCTCCTTGTCCGTTGAGAGCAGCAGCAAACAAACGGTGCATTCCGGAGGGTCCAGGTACGAAATGTACGCATAAAAGTAACAGTCAGGGTTAAAGAGGGGAAGGCAGATGGGAGTCCATATCTCCCCGGCCTGAAAGGCAGAGGAGGCTCCGATGAGGTTGAGCAGGAGGTGGACGTCAGCCGGCTCCAGCCTGGCGTCCTCAATGACCGTCTTCTCCTGGACGATGGTCAGCAGCTGGTTCTTGGCGATGAGGATGGAGAAAACCAGGTTGGGGGTGATGGCCTTCTGCAGGATCTGGCTGAGGGAGTCCCTGAGAGAGGAGGCCAGGGGCAGGCAGTGCACCGCTGCCAGCAGGAAGCTGGGGTCAGAGTCCACCAGGTTGAGAAGGCCATCCAGGATCTTCTCAGAGCCCGCCAGTAACCTCCGCAGGTCGTAGTTCTTCTTGTGTTCGAAGATGCGGGTGATGCTGGCCTGGGTGAGCATGCTGATGATCTGATAGTAGACGTAGAGGAGCTCGCCACGCAGCTGCTGCTCAGACTGACGACTGCAGGAGACACACACCAACACCAGGGGCCCCTTCTGCAGGAACACCACCGTGTGCTCCTCTGATGGAGGGAAGAAGGGAAGACACAGGGAAAACATAAGGTTATACATCTCCTGAGTTCTGTTGGTGTGACGTTATTTGTTTCCACCAAATAAATCGCCCTACAGAACATTTAGCAGCACCCGAAGCTCTCACCTGAATAGACCGAGCGGATGATGTTATCTCCGCTCTGGACGAAAGACACCAACGCCATCATGACTCCCATGGTAGAAGAAAGGGCCTCTTCGCTGCCGTAGCGGGAGTAGATGGGCTTGCCTGCTTCACTCAGTACAAAAACATGCTTCCTGTGCTGCCGCCAGCTCTCGGCCGTCACGTCCTCTTCCCGGTGAGACAGAAACGCAGGAGCTTCTGGAGTGCCGGTCTCTGACAGGGGTGATGACGACCCCTTCACACCTACACCTTGCTCTTCCAGTTTGCCCCTGGCCAGCATTGTAACAACAAACTCCCCAGAGTCATTGTTGCCATTGTTGCCGGCAGCCTCCTCAGTTCCTCTGTCAGCCGGCGGGGTAGACACGCCGGTCTGACAGTTTCCTGACTCCTCGGCCTCGAGCTGCGAAACCTGGTTTGAGTCGGGCTCTGGATCCAGACTCTGCTCCTCTGCTGTGATATCCGGCAGCAGTGACTCTGCGGGGTCCTCTGTGTCAACACTGGTATTGTCGTCTCTCTCCGCTGGCCCAGCGTGATCGGGAAACATGTGATTCCCCAACAGGGAGAGAGAAGTCGCCAAGGTGTCAGCTGTGATTAAAGATGGAGATGAAGACAGGTGAGCTAAACACAGCTTGTACCTTCAATCGGGCAGTAATATAATGAATTTATTTACCGGTTGGAATGGAGCTCTCAGAGGATGGATCACAAGTCTTCACTTCCTCTGCCTCTCCTTTTGGTTGATTGTCTCTCTCCATATTATCATCCCAGTTACTGGAGGACAGAAAGCTCAGACTGTAAAACCTTGACAGTCCTACATCACAAAACAAACAAAAATTCCAAATCAATTCCTTTGCGGCTAATGTATCTCATTGCACGTCACGTCACGTTCACGAGACAGCGTTACAATTACTGTAGCTGGACTTCTGAATCGTGAAAAAGCATGCATCAGTCTCTATGAATAGGACTACTGATTCTGGATCCGTGGTCAGGTCACATGACATGACTATAGAGGCAAACTGATCTCAGAGCAGAATTCAAACCACAAGATACTGAACGGGTTCTGGAAGTCAAGACTAATTGCAACTACCTACAGATAGCCTAGCTAATGTTTTGTCATATAAAGTCTGAAGAAACTTGAGTCAGTTAGATAACGACTGTTAACGCTACAACACACAACCCAGACGGGCAAACGAAGGTGGTTGTGCCCCAGCGGTAGCCAGCTAACGTGTTGTTAAGTGACTAGATTACTTGCCAGGCTCGTGTTAGCTGGTCTGCTAACTGGCATGTCAGAAAGTACTTTTCTATTCTGATTAAACTTGATTGTAAATTCCGATGCTACTCAGTAGCTGCCGGCTATAGCAAAAGGCTAACATTGCCAGCTAGCCAGCGACACAGATCAATTTCATGGCCTTGGCTTAATAGGCAGCACGCGAGCAATCGCGAAGAACTAAAATTGACAGGTAAAACGAAGAGTCAAACTTACGATTTGTACCTTCGAACCGTTGGGGGATAGGTAATTTGCTACATTAACTTTCATCAGCAGCCAGGTTGCAAACAAGCTGTCAGGATGAGAGGCAGAAAACAAATTTTCCTCTTACCATAGCAGACATCCGGAATCCCTGATGACAAGCCCAGCTGACCAATCAGGCAGCTCGATAGCTACAGCCAATCCCGCCCCTCGGGGTACGTTCCAGACATCATTGTAAAAACCGTGTCGTTTTGCATTAGTCGTTTAACGCAGGTTATGGAATAATGTCACTTAACGGCTCACTGTCGCTTTCCATAACAAAGCAGCAAGATAAAAAACCTAAAAACAGGTATGGGCACTTACTAGTGCTGCAAAATGAATACGAGTTAGACACTTGGCACAGTAAAAATGACACCTGTAAATACAGAACGAAAGCTAGGGTCTTGACTGGAAGAGTGACGTATGGGGCTGCGCGCTGCGTACTTTCAGGGCGATTTCTCAAAATCATACAAACAGCTACCGTAGATGGCGAGCAAGTGATCCACTAGCCAAAACGATGTTGTAATTAAGATATGTTGTTGACAGAATCTTCATTTCGCACTGTGGATTTAACGCTATCTTGATACAATGGAGGAGCAGTGGGATTTTGAATTTTTGTCCCGTATTGCTGACAGTTTTGTGTCGTTTCTCTCCGAGTTCGTGGACGATTGGCTTGCCAATGACATGAGAGTCTCTATATTCAAAATCTTACTTAGCTGGTTAATTTTTAGTCTTATTGCAATTCACTTTGCGTGGAAAGTCTACGGAAATACAGTGAACGATATGTATTACAGACAAGGTGAGTGTCGCTGAGTGTAACCTGTCGTTTGCTAAGCTAACGCTAACTAAGGTAGCTGTTTTTCATAACACTGGCCTTTTCCTCCGTCTGTTAACCGCTGCCTACTGTTACTGTGTGTTGGCGTTCAGGCACCGGGCAGAACGGAGGAACACCTGACACTGCACCTCACCTGAGTGGATGGTAGGTGTCCGAGCACCCAAGGGAGCTTATCCTCCTCATAGTGTCTGGAAACTAAATTTGTTAGGTTACCATTGCAAAATGAAATGGATATTGTGAAATTGTTTACTCTAAATTGTAGCTACGTTTGCTACCAATATATTTCTGACGATGGGACTCAGGGTGTGTTTGAAAGTTTAGAATACGAGGATGTTTGCTCAGACTTAAATTGCATTACCAGAACTGGATTTTAAAAAATTATTTAATATGCAATTATATTCTCTGTCGTCCCTTTTAGGGAAAGCGCAGCAGGAGAAACTCTGAAGACCCACCGAGAGTAACGGTCAAGACAGTGGATCATTTGAGAACTGTACATACTTGGACTTTATCCAAACAACGAGCCAGGCGATTCAGATTTGACAGAATCACTGAACTGTGCCTTCAGGTTGTTTGGTAATAATGCATCGTCTGCAGTGTAGAAGAAGGATGCACCTACTAGCAGCCGTTTTGAGTGTTACTCCAGTATCCATTCATTAAACTGTACAGCCTCTCTGAGACATATTTATTTAGTCCTACCATGATTGATCTATTTAAATACATATGTATTTATCTGTTGGGCATTGCTCTATCATTAGTAGGTGGTTCAATGGACAGCAGACCTTTTCAAAGAGGCTTCAGCAGTAATGTGAAGTGTAGATGGGCTGTGCATGTGATGAACATGTGATTGAAGACTCTTAACAGCATACATCAGTGTTTGGGAGCCAACTTACATTTATTTCCATTCAGAAGCCCTAAGCAAGGAACAACTATTGGACTTGATTCAAATGCCCTATACAAGGAAAAGATAATATACTGAATAGCGCATTCCACATTTTCATTTTGGTGACCAGAATAAAGGCAAAGGCAGGACACATAGTTTACCAGGAATAAATGGTCTGAGAGTAAGTGAATGCTCTAACAGAGTGAACTGCTGTGCATGGTATGCTTAGTATTGATCAAAGAGATGCTGAGTTAACAGAGACATTATGAAAAGCGCTTCATGTCTAACAGATTTAGGATTTATTTAACACCAGTACCAGTCTTTTATCCTCTAGTACTAGACAATGTACTACAATGGACATGTACAGAAGTGTTTATTGATGTGCATTGTCCCCTCAAATAAACTACTATAATAAGGCAGGTAGTACAGCCAGAATACTGTTACTGTGTAAGTCTTGTGCCAATAGCCTGATATTAAATATCACCAGGACTCCTCCGCCTGTCCTGGTAACATTCATTCACTTTTTGTTGTGCTTACAAACATTGATGTCAAGTCTCTCCATGCCAGAGCTGGGAATAATTGGAAAATTTGATCTAAATTTTTAAGAAAATGTTTTTCAGTACCTTTGTGTGTTGAATGAAACACATTAAATCTTTATGCAATAAATTGTCTGATCATTTGAGACCACTGATGTTTCTAAATGTGATCAGAGCAGAACGAATGACCTTCTAATAAGTGGCTTTAATCGAGTTATCACAAGATTAATATTAGAATATTGGTGTAATTTCTAAAACTACAGCCCTATCAGTACCTCTATAATGTCTAATTGTATATACATAAAAGATACATTTTCACAGTATTTCTTTAATATAGTAGTATTAATCCTGTTATTTGGCACATTTACAACGAGCTGTACAGATAAGGGCTGAAACTGACGTATGACCCATGAATCTCCCTTCACCTGCGTGAATCTTTACCACCGTCACCAGTTTGTGCTTTGGTATTAGTCTATCTGATGTTAATGGGGATTGGAGGAATGAGCAGCATATGCACATCCATCACATTGGTGCCGGTTAGGCCCGGTACGAGCAGGCGCTGCCCGCCGGAAAGACTCGAGAAGAAAGTGAAGGAATCATTGTTAGAAAGGCAGCCGTCCACGTCCAGCCCCTGGGCGTGCGCCTCTTCCCACAAACCCCCGTCGGTGACTGCCCCCGCGGCCTCGGTGGGTCCGTCCTGACCGTCGGTCCCACCGCTCAGGAACACCGGACCGTTGGGCGGGAGCGCCACGCCCCTCAGCTCCAGCCCCACCCGCAGAGCCAGCTCCTGGTTCCGCCCGCCGCGACCCGTGCCCGTCAGCTCCACGGTGGGCTCGCCCCCGGCCAGCAGACACGTGGCGCCCCACCCTTCCGCACGCCCTTCGCCCAGCACCTGCATGGCCCGGCACAGGTCCCAGGTCTCCACGCCGACCTCGGGCCCCAGCTTCAGCACCTCGGCGGCCAGTTCGGGCGGGGGCTCCTCTCGGGAACAGGCGAAGCGAGCGAGGAGGCCGTACAGGCGGGAGAGCGCCCTGACGTCGCCGCACACCGCCGGCGACAGCACGACGGGGCGGAAACCCAACTCCCGCGCGCGGCGACCCGCGCACTTCAGGGCGATGCCGTTGGAGCCGATCACGACATTGAGAACGCCTCCCGCCTCGTCTGCCCGCTCCTTCGTCTCCTGCCACCGGGGACCCGCTCTTCCGAGGACTTCCTTTACTGAGGCTGGGAGAGAGGTGGACAGCTTGTAACGTTCGAGGACCGTCAGAACCTCCTGAGGCAACACCTCGCTCCTCACCGTGGGGCCGCTGGCTATCAGGTCCAACGGATCCCCAATCACATCAGACAGGATCAGCGCAACCACCTGCAAAAGAAGTGACGGGATGAGCGATATTTATACCTCTTAAGCTACTGCGTTCTCCTCTCAGATATACTCTCTCTCACAGCCTTACCTGGGTCGGGTGAGCACAACGCGCGAGCCCTCCGCCCTTCAACAAGGACAGGGCTCGGCGTACGAGGTTCAGGTCCTGTATGGTGGCACCGGCCGCCGCCAGTCTGCGCGTAACGTCCTGCTTCTCCTGCAGGGAGATGGGTGGGATGGGTGCAGGTAAGAGTGCAGAGCCCCCACCTGCACACCGTTTCACCGGCTTCTGTTAGAGACCGAGGTCTACGCGCGATGATTTTATGAAAAGAACAAAAAAAACTCCACGATACATTTGCGTCGTACCTGAGATCAGCACGAGCAGCAGGTCTTCCTCCGTCAGCTCGCTGGCTAGCTGCTTGATGCCGTCGGCGGCCTTCTGGGCATCAGCGTCAGGCAGGTTGTGTTTCGCTCCCTCCATGACTTTGATGCGACTGCTATCTTTTAATAGCATCTGGCTGAGACGGGAATGAGACGGTTTAATACACAAAACCTTTTTCTGTGTAACACAATAATGGCTGGTTTGTTTTGCTTACGTTTTCCCGTGCTGCCGTAGTGTCTCCTGAATCCCGTGTGGCACGCTTATCACTCCTTTCACTAAGTGATCCCCCATAATCCTCTCTGCCTCTGCAGCCATACCCAGCACCGCTTTTCCAAAGCCCACCAGGTGCAGGTTGTGTCTGAGCGTGAACGCGTGGCCATCGATAAGGATGGAGTCCTCCTTGCGCTCTATACTCCGCCGGACCACGATGTCCGGTTGCACGGCCGCCACCGCCGCCGCAAACACCTCCCGCGCCCGTGAGTCCAATGACATTCTGCAAAATATTGTTTTCCTCCCCGCCACGAGGGCCAGAAGGGGCTGAGGCCGGAACAGGGAGAGAACACGTGCCATGGGCAGTTCAATGGGTCCTAGCAGGAAGCGCCTGAGGGATGAAAGAGCGAGGCCTATTCAGACTGTAGATAATAACAGTAAAAATACAGTTCACACAAAGGATGCAGTTACTGTAAAAATACTCATATGGTGCAGGTCTGCCATGGGTAGGAGACGGCAGAGAAAAGGTCAGACGGTACAGGACGATACAGCCAAACATGTTATCAGAATAAAACAAATTATATTGGTCATTATCAACAATTATCACAATATACATCAAATCATTACTTCTGTTGTTTCAAGGATACTTTTTGCTCCTGCGTGAAAGCTGAAGAAACCAGAAGGTCAGTTGTAGATTCAAGTATTCTTTATTGTTCAAACATGACACCCCTCGGCCTTGTGACGTCTTTGAGGCCGTTTGCTTTTTGTCGTCGGGCACTGTCCTGGAAAACGCTGACATTACGGTTTCCTGACTAAAAGTGATGTTAGTAGGTGCTACGGTTGCTGCTGACAAGTAATGTTACCCTGTCAGCGGTGCGTGGTGCTGTGGTGGGTGTGTGCCTCTCGCTGTGTAACCAAACACTACTCTGGTTGTTCATCTGCCAAAGCCTGAAAAGGGGAAATTATACTGACTTTATATTGAGGTAAATTATCGTTAAATTATCGCTTTATTGCCCACCCCTAAGATGGCAACGCGTGCTTCTAAAAGATTTCTTCCTGAAGCCTCGTGAGGTTGCCTACCTGTGCAAAAGGGTTAGGTAGCCCGTGGATTTCCTCTGCTAGGAAGATATGGGTGCTCAGACTCAGCGGTAAGGCAGTGTGACTGATCTGACCGGAGGCGGATTAGAGTTGTGTACCCTCTGTGTAATGATTGACTTGATCATAGGGCATGTCGTAGCACTGGCCAACCTGCTCTATGTGTGTGTGTGTGTGTGTCTTTAGATGTTTTTTTGTTTCCACAGAGTCAACAGAAAGCAGGGCCCAGTTTGGAGAGTGTTGGTAGCTCACAGGACAAGCAATGGTGGTGAAATCCATAAGCGCAGAGTCTGACAGACTTTGAGCCATACTGTGGGCCTTCATGTGCACAAAGGTTTCATCTATGGAGATCACACAGTCTCAAAAGGAGACACAAACAAATGTCACACGCCTTGTGTGTCTAAAACACAACGCACAGATAAGTGCATTGACTGATTTGTATCTGTAACCAATCCTTTGAAAAAATGTTAACTGACTTAATAGTTAATAAATGCTTATTACTAAGTTTTCACTACATATTTTTACAAATATATTTGAGTATTTTTGTGTGGATACTTTTGAGTCTGCTCTTGTGCCTGTAAAACCACGAGAACAGTGGTGTCCAATCATGTGCCATGGAGAGTCTGCAGGTTTTCACTCCAACCAAAGACTACAGCAGCACTAAGACAGTAACACCTTCAACCAGAGAGGAGGGACTAGTCAGTGAAACAACCTGTTGTAGTCTTTGGTTGGACCTGACTTGTGTTTGGTCGTAAATATAAACAAACATGGCGGAGATTAAGCGTACTGTGCATTGTGTGTTTTTTCTCGTGACAGCTGTGTGCCTGACACCCGGATAGTAGAGGCGACGGGTGCGTGCGAGTTGTATTGGACGTCCCTGTTGGTATGTAGCCAACATACAGCCTAAGTTAGATCTTTCCTTACCGTCCGCAGACCGAGCGATGTTGTTGTCAGCCATGTTGGCTAATGGCAGCTAACGTTACGTCACAACGTCAAGAAGAAGCAAGAAACGAAAAAAAAGAAACATGATGATTTCCCTGTGCGACCTGTGGAACGTTCACCGGCACTTCCTGGTGGGAAAGTCGTAAATGTGACAATCCCGACGCTTATTCAGGCCTATGTCCATACATGATACATATAACTGATACTGTGTGATACAATTAAAGGATGGCTTTTACTGACTAGGTACATGAATTAGTTGTTTGTGAAATATATATTTACAGGAAACAATCAGTGTGTCAAGTGTTTCTTGTTTCTTGTTTAAATACTCACAACAAATTAAGTGACACTTTTGGAATCCTTCCACAAATTGCATGGCAAAACAGCATGTATGTGTATATTTATACATTATACTAGTTTCTTAGAAGTAGCCCCTCACTGGCTAAAATTGTCAATTTTGTTTTCCATTACCATTCCAAACAGAACCTATCTTCACAGAAGACCCAAATATCCTTAATTAGTTAAATCTCTAAATAAGAAATTCAATCAACAAATGAAATTATTCTTAATTGGTTTTCTTTGACTGTTGTTGGAACTAGATAGACTTTGCATGCTGTTCAACTGAGATACTGTTGTCACATAATTTCTTTAGCAAATTGATCACAGAATGTCATTATTTAGTTTCAAAGTTTTCATTCTATTTAATTGAATTTCATTATTTAAAGATTAAAAGATATAAGATTGCTCTGTGGCAACTCTTAATGTCTTTGAGACAACAATTAAGTTACGTCCTTAACAAGTGTCCCAATGGTATCTACCAGTGGTGGTAGTGTCTATCAAGAGTTTATTTTATTTTATATAATTTTTCCTACCATAATAATGCAACGAGTATGCATCAAGTCTACACAAAAAAAACTAATATTATAAAGAATAATAAATAAAACAAGAAAACCAGTCAGGAGGGATCTTAGGTACTGTCTGTAAAGATTGTATTTACATATCTATGGTGCAGACAGACAATAAGATAATTTCTACGCACATTACTTACGCACATAATTATGCAAACTTTTATATATAGTTATGTAAACTTTCTTAAAGCAGGTATTATCTATCTAAGGACAGCAATGAGGAATATGTAATTGAGACAACATTACACTTACATAAGGAGTGGAGGTGAACAAAGTTCATCTCATGAAGTATCAGTGATATTAAGTGAAGGTAATGCAGTAGGATACGGTCTGCTACAGAAGTAGCATCCATTACAGTAGAGGTCAGTGAGGGTCACTGGAAACAAGCAGAAAGCTAGATACAAGCAGAACAAGCAGAAACTCTTGATAAAATAGAAGAAAGCCCTCAGGCTAGATTAGTTGACACACCAGGGTCTATTTTATCAAACTATTTTTTTCCCTTTGTTCTGTATATCTCTTTAATTCCATGTGAGAAATTATGTTTATAGATCAAAGTCCATGCTGATAAAACGTGCTATGCTATGCTATGTTTAAGCCACCTACACATGAAATAACATAGTGGGAAATAAAATGCCAGAAAAGGATTAGATTTATATGTTTACCCAGTTTGTTTTGAAAGCACTGTTTGCTAAAATCTGAAAAGTATATGGCCACCTTTTTTAATATATATTAATTTTCAAATATTTTGCAATTTGTTCCAAATGAAGGATGATGATCTATAGCTTTGCAAGTGAGACTGAATATAGCAAACTAGAGGCTCTTATGAAGATGCGTTGGTCCACTTGGTCCTTTCCAACCCTCTGCCCTTCACATACAAACCTGTTTTTAACCACTGATTGAGTTTCTTTAAGTCTTCTCAAATTTAAAAGACATCTAACTTGTTCATCTTTGGTTGCAGTTTCCAGACACCTTGTAAGGTTCTCAAATTTAGTCGTCACACAGTTTGTGACCTTTTATTTCGGTCTGCTCGGGCCTCCCTCTAGTGGTCTCCTGTTTGTTTACCACCATCGCTTGTTATACGGAAGTGATTATGGCGGATATTTACTTATCGCGATAACCCTTAGCCTTATCGCGCGAAGTTTCTGACGAATGCGCGTGTCTGATGAATATGCGCGTCACCGACGTAGCGAAGGCGGTGCTTTTCCGTCCCATGGATCACAAGTATCACAGGCGGGATTTCATTGCAGTTTTTGAAATATCACTGTAAATAGGCTACTTTTAGTGCCGCTGCAGCTCATTTAATTTTATGAATCATTACAAGTGACTATTGTAAACCTATTTAAAGTGTAAGACGAGGGTTTGCACCCCCCTCGAACACAGAGGCCATCATGAAGCTGACGGACAATGTGCTACGGAGCTTCAGGGTGGCTAAGGTTTTCCGAGAAAATTCAGACAAAATCAACTGTTTTGACTTCAGTTCAAACGGAGAAACGATTATTTCAAGCAGTGACGACGATTCCCTTGTCTTATACGACTGCCAAGAGGGAAAGTAAGAACAATTTCTGCTCATTTCACGCTACTGTTTTTGTCGCAACATTAACGTTACTTGCTATGCTAGCTAACGTTAGCAGGTCACCCCCCCCCCCCCGTGTCTCGCTTGATTATCGTTGTAGCAGCGGCGCGGCCTGCTGCATTGCAGGGGCCCCGGTGTTGCGTAAATACTCAAGCCGTAATTGTATGCAATGTATGATCTCTCTTAACTGAATGCAGTTAGAAAATTACACCAACGTTTATTCGTTCACTGCTTAGTTTTTTAATTTTTGTCAGTAGTGGATTGTAAGCTGTTGAAATCATGTCATGAGATCATGAGAGTTCAGTAATTAACGGGCTAATAGGTCTTTCTGGTTTAGTAACACTGTAATAGCATCTAAGCATGGGTTGCTAGCTGAATTGTATAACAAGGACCATAAATAATGCGTTGTGATAGATTCGATAAAATAAAATGCTCTCTCTCTCTTCCTCTCTTCTTTCCTTCTACTAATCTACTTTACGGCAGACCCAAGCGGACCCTCTACAGTAAAAAGTATGGAGTGGATCTGATCAGGTACACACATGCAGCTAACACTGTGGTCTACAGTTCCAACAAAATCGATGGTATGTTGATGCACAAATACTTCCATGTAGTTTTTGTATGGCAACATAGCATGGATGCGTGTCAGTATGAGATGATATTTTTGCTGTATAACCTTCAGTGATCAGGCTGTATAAATATTGGCCAGTGGTTATTGTGTACAGGATGTTGATACTCCATACCCCTGTGGACCTCTACCTGGGTGGGTGGGGGTCACGCTGCTCACTTTGGTCTGAGGTAGTTGTTTGTACAGTTTGAGGGTCTGTGATTCTGCCCCATACAGGAGCTAACTGTACAAGTGACTGCCTTGCCCAGGGTTGAGTCCACTCATCTGACCTGCCCGTAATCAACATCAAGATTTGGACTCCAGCTTAGATTTGGCCACTGTTGAGGGTATTTGATGTATTTTGAACTGTATAATTTTCTCCTGACCTCAACTGTGTCATTGTGATTCTTGAAGACACTATCCGGTACCTGTCCCTCCATGACAACAAGTACATCCGCTATTTCCCTGGGCACAACAAAAGGTGAGGAGTGGATTTCTGATGGACTGACGTTCTTGCGCCTAGTATTTTTTTTGTACCAGTCTGGTTCCAGTTGTGCTTTTCGGTATTGAGTGAAAGTTTTATTCTCATTTTTTCTTGTTTTGCTTGGTGACCAGAGTGACATCCCTCTCCATGTCTCCTGTGGATGACACGTTCATCTCTGGCTCGGTAGATAAAACGATCAGACTGTGGGATCTGCGGTCTCCCAACTGCCAGGCAAGTCTCCTTTTGCACCTTTTATTGGCATCTGGTGTACCTCGTTGGTGTTTAGCAGATGTGAAATTTATAATGTGACTTCTGAAAGGGGGATATAGCGTTGACCTCTTGTTCACTTTGTCCTTTGTCACTCTTAGGGTCTGATGCACCTGCAGGGGAAGCCAGTGTGCTCATTTGATCCTGAGGGTCTCATTTTCGCTGCCGGAATAAATTCAGAGATGGTTAAACTGTATGACCTGCGATCTTTTGACAAGGTAAGAGTGTATGTGTGTTCATGTTGGCTGGCTACAAGTAGAAGTAAAGAGTTTTAATTTTAATAGAGCAAAACCGCCATGATCCTTCTGGTCCACAGGGTCCCTTTGCAACCTTCAAGCTTCAATACGATCGCACTTGTGAGTGGACGGGACTTAAGTTCAGCAATGACGGGAAACTCATTCTCATCTCTACCAATGGGGGAGCTCTTCGCCTCTTGGATGCTTTCAAGGGTGCTGTGCTGCATTCCTTTGGGGTAAGCGATCACTCACATTAATAGATATTTGTTTCTTGAAGCAAAGACATAAAAACACATACACTTCTAAAACACAACTAAATTACACTGTTGGGACAGTCTGTTAATGTAAATCACTGTTGAACTATGCTCATGGACGTTGTCTGTTTACCCACAGGGCTACAACAACAGCAAAGGTGTAACTCTGGAGGCATCGTTCACCCCCGATTCTCAGTTTATTATGATTGGTAAGTCAAATCTTGGAGCTTCTCTCTTGTTTTTGTCACTATGTTGGAGATATTTCCATAGATTGTTAGGAACTAGTGTTGTCACAACACCAAAACTTTGAGTTAAACATAAAGTACCAAGTATTGACTGGTTGATTCTGAATGATACCAAAGCCATACATAACTAAACACATACAATGAGCTAAACTACAAAAATCAATTCCCAAATTTGAGAGACACTACACCGACCCTCAGAGCTACTAGTGGTCAGAAACTCCTTAGAACCATTTCACAAAAGAAGTTACTGTTATATTATTACAGTGCATCTGAAAGATTTTGTTTTACTAGTAAAGTAAAAAATGTGAGTCAAGATTCACAAAAGATGACAAGTAAAGCTGCACCACTGCTAAATCTTCAGAACCGATATGAGTACCAAATACTTTATTATGTAAACCATTGCACAGTCAACAATTACAGGAACAAGTTCTTCATTTGATCAAAATATGAGCTGGAAATGCTTTATCAATCACATAAAATGATAATAGTAGTAAATGGGTAATAAACAGAATGTTTGTTTTTACAAATGGTGACATTTCAGCATTTTCATGTTGGTTCTCCTACCAGTGTCAAGCCAGCCAGAATAAAATCCATCTTGATGAACATGTTTTGCAGTTCTTCAGTAATACAAAGTACCTAAGTGAATATATTCCAGGGGAACATATGTATATATTAAAAAAATCCTACTGACATATTTAAACATTACATAATTTTATCCAAAAGTGACTAACAAATACACGTCCTATATTTGACTTGAGGTCAAAGAATTTCATTTTCCCCCCTCCCCCTGGAAAAGTATTTTATTTTGCCAGTGCAGCTGATTAAAATATTATCGGGACAACCGCATTTGCCAGTACATGTTGGATCACCTGCACCACTCATCAAGTGTTTGTTTCTGTCTGTCCATGTATTACAGGCTCCGAGGACGGAAAGATCCATGTGTGGAATGCAGAGAGCGGGATGAAGGTGGCTGTACTAGATGGGAAGCACACAGGGCCGGTTACCTGCCTGCAGTTCAACCCCAAGTTCATGACATTTGCAAGTGCCTGCTCGAACATGGTGAGACAGCAGTGTGGACTAGTAGTTTCCTTGTAGTTGAAACCTGTAGCACTATTCTAGTTCACCCTCTTTATTGAAGTGAAGCCACACGCTACAAGGCACCTGCTCCAGACAACACACTTGAGTGCGATAGTGAATTAAAAATTGCACATTGTGTTCTATTAAAAGGGCATAAAGAATGTAATTGATCACAGGAATCAATAAGACAGTTCGATCCAGTTCTAGAAAGATTGCACCTGGTTCCAGTTCTCCTTCTCCACCTTTATGGACCACACACAAGCAAACACACAAGGGCCCTAAGCTAAGTTGAAATTGCCCAAATGCTAACGTGATGCTTTGTCTTCAGGCATTCTGGCTCCCCACCATTGATGATTGATGCGAGCAGAGCTTAGAAGAGGCTCCTGTTGAAGGCCAAAGGCAAAGCAAAGACCCACCAGGGACCAGCAGGGGTCAGCACACCCAGCACACCCCTTCGTGATTTTCACATAAAGTGTTGCAAATCAAGTCAATTGTAAATAAGTAGTTTGCAGAAATAGATTGATTCTCTATTCTCCTCTTTTATACTTGTATTTAACATTAAATGTTTTTCTTTGTAAAATGCTGGTTTTGTCAGCTTTATTCTTTACCTCTGTTGAATGAAATATTTGACAGATTCACGAAGGAACCCAAACATCTCAGACGTTCTTCTGTTTTATGGTTTTATGTGTTATTGCCCTTAGTTCTTTTTGTAATTTTCTTGTGGTATAATAGAGTTGAGCGAGTCTGATGAAATCCCTCAAAACGAGATGGTACCTTTCATATAATTCAAAGCAAGAAATGGATTTTGAATCAGAAGGGTGGCTGTCTACTCTTTTGAAGTTTAAACAACGTCTTGGATGTCAGTAATAGGCGTGAACCAGGAGAAGGCTCACCACAAATAAGACTTACTTTCAGGTCCCATATTATACGAATTCAAATTTTCCTCCAAATACATGATCGATGTTTAATGAAGACACTATTAAAATTTGAGTGGGTGAATATGAAGCCCTGATTGGCTCCTCACACTGAAGAATTACTGATACACCCAATGGAAAACCTAAATTCAACAGGTTGATCTCATTCCAATTGAAGGAGCTGGTGTTGTCAGCCAATCAGAGTCCAGTATTGTGCCTCATTCATTCACTTAATTTAATAGTTCAATTGAGCTTTTAACAAAACAAAACACAAAGGGCATTATTCTGAACCACAGAACACTTGATAACAAAAACGAAACTCAGTAATCCTGATACCCCCCTGTGATTGTGTCAGTACCATATCATAGCGCTCTCAACCATGGCTGTAGCCATTACATCAGACTCAGTTACTGGGTCAGGGGCTCAGAAGTTGGTAGTTGGGTTTCCATGTCACAACCTCCTCCCCAGTGGGTCCCGGTGAGGTGGGGGTTTGGTAGGCCAATACCCAAGGCTGGACGCTCAGTGGCAGCTAAATTTGGGAGATAGGTGATCAGGTTCCCTCTCTGCATGCACATGATCCTGCCCTAGTTACTCGAGCTGTGTCCCTTCCCACACTGTCACACTCTCAAAGAGCAGACTCACTCAGCGATCCTCTACCATTCAGACCAGTGCTTAGTTACACAGGCTCTTGTAAAGGACATTTTTGCAACAGGTTGAACTCCGCTTTTATAGAATACTTTGTTTGGACCATTTGTCTCGACTGCACTGAACCTCTGGGCCTTGTCCTGTGGAACGTCAGTCCCATCTAGGACCCTTTCCTCCTGTTTCTCGACCCCCCTGGGAGAGCGCCTGGCGGGAGGAGCAGACCGCTGACCCGCCATGTTTCTGGCACTAGTCGTGACACCAGAACTGAGGGAGTTCCTGGCCAGGGCAAGAGGTGGAGCCGTGCGCCTCATCCAGGTGCGCATCCATGACGGTGAGTGACCCAGCATGGTGGTGCCGTTAACATGGGAACCTGTAGGGCCTGAGTGACGTAGGACTTAAAAGAGAATCAGATGTCACGGCTTCAAATATGACTGTCGCTTTAGGTTGTGCACCTCCATAACAAACTCACCAACTTGACCCAACCAAAATATTTGCTCCCACTTACACGAAATCCGACGCACTTCCAAAACAAACCAAAATCTAAGGTGCAACCCTTTCATCGTACACCTCAGCCTAAAACTCTCTGGTCTCAACACCACGGACAGCACGGCTCACATCAAGGGAAAGGAAAGTCATGGCTTGTTCTGGGGGCAGCTGTTGTTCAGCTGTGTGAAAACAGGCTTTCTCTGGGCCATGTGCCAGCTGAGGCATCTGAGCAAAATGGTCAATGAGGCAATAGGTTTGTAGACACGAACATCCTGTTTGTGTCTGACTGATGCCACGTCTGGGCCGTCTGCCACGAGACGTGACAGATGCATTCTGGAACTTTTTTTTGAAGCCATCGCTGTTTTGTTTTTTTAATAACATCATCTTTAATACCTGGCCCTGTATGTAGGCTATTCATGTCAACAGACTATAGCGACAGACGGTCTCAAAGCAAGGGGTGTCTGGTCTGTTTTACTTCCTAGCTTAAATACCGTCGCTAGGCTATTTGGAGCAGCATGTGACTCGACATGGCTGCGTGCCGCTGCCCGGTGACACACATGTTCATGCCAACGTTAAAACAAACAAGATCATGCTACCCCTATTTCATCGCTGCTCGTGAAAGGGCCGGCTTGCTGTGCCACATGTTTTTCTCCCGGGACGTCACCGATACCTGAGGTCTCATGACTGTAGTTTTTTTTTAACTATGCCACAACTGTACGTTTTGTAATTCACACACACAACACGGTACTGAACGTGAAGCGGTGAAGCGAGGGTCTAAGAGAGAATGGCTGATGGAAACTATGCGTCTGTGCAAAGAGACGGAATGTGTTGCGGCTCAGAATAGCAACTGCCCTGAGAGACGGGCAGGAAATCCCCCCGTACCCCACGAGGACATCACACTTTTAGGTTTCTGTCTACATTCTGTGTATTTCACAACGCCCAGCTGTTAGTATTTTCATGTTGTTGTTGACCTCCGCAAGGTTGGTCAATACCCCCCAGAGAGCGCTAACCCAGTGCCGTGAAGGGCGGCATCTGAACGTCGCCCGTGACCTAACCCCCGGCCCGGCTAACGTCCTTAACCCGGCGCTTTGGTCTTTGCCTCCTCGTGAATCTTTTAACGGAGGTGTCGAGAGCGATCTGAGCTAAGTGCTGCCACTAAACACAACAAGAGGTGAAAGATGAGACTCGGGTGATGGTTGGACACAGGGAAGAAAAAAAGAGATGGGGGGGGTATGATCTCACTAAGTCATGTGTTTTGACAACATGGACCAACATGGTTGTGTGTTTGTTTGTGCCACCATATATTCAACGTGTGAGTGTGTATGTGTGGAGTGTTGTTTGACAGATGAGATGACACTGAGCAATCCCTTTGAACATGTTGGTGTAATACGATATAAAGTGTAATGGCCCTTTTGTAGTCAGATTGTAATCCTTGTGTAATCCTTATTCCCCAACCCTGATCGTAAGTACAATGTCAAACAAGGTGTGTGAAGGGAACTCCAACGTAGCCAGGGTAAGGTATGTGATGAGTACTGGTCTGGTTTTCAGAGCAGCTGGTGCTCGGGGCCTACAGAGAGCTGGAGAAGAGCTGGGACCAGGATTATGACCACTTCCTGCTTCCTCTCCTGGATGACCAGGAGCCCTGCTACATCCTATACCGCCTTGACTCCCAGAATGCACAGGGCTACGAGTGGATCTTCATCTCGTGGTCTCCTGACCAGTCTCCGGTACGACATGCCATATCTCATTCATAGCAAACACACGCAGGTACACATCCAGGTGTTGTATGACCTCCCTCTGTCGGTCCCAGGTGAGACAGAAGATGCTGTACGCTGCCACCCGAGCCACGGTGAAGAAAGAGTTTGGCGGTGGCCACGTGAAGGATGAGATGTTCGGCACAGTTGAGGTCAGAAACATTCAGCATGATTCACACATCCAAACATCTGTGTTGTGTTATCCGCTGCGAGACGCCGTGACGGGTTTTCCATTTTGTAGTGATGACTTGTTTTGAGAAGCGTGTGCCCCCTTGCCTCCCATAAACGGCCTCTTGTTCCGCTTGCAACACCAGGAGGACATCTGCCTGCTGGGCTACCAGCGCCACGTGTCGTCCTGCTCAGGCCCCGCCCCGCTCACAGTCGCCGAGCAGGAGCTCCAGCGGATCAAAATCACAGAGGTGAGATGCCGACATGCCCTCTGGCAGCTTTCTGCGTTGTACAGTGGTGGCCAAAATTATTAGAACACCTGACAGATCTGAAAATATTGACCTTTTCTTGCCTCCAAAACATGATTTCATTTCATAATGTTCATGAAACATGCAGATGGTTGCTCTGAGCACAACAAATATCAGATGAAGTGAGTCCTACTGTTTTTATCCACTTTTAACTTTAATATTTGGTATGTCCACCTTTTGCAGCAATTACAGCAGCACATCTCTCTGGCATCGTGTCAATATATTTCCTGAGAACTTGAACACTAATGTTATCCCGCCTTCTGCAACTCAAGCCAAAGGCTTTCCTTTGAATGTACAATAGATCTGTCCAGTTTATTGTCCAAATAGGCCTAGCTTGTTTTTTGTAAGGAAAATTATGTAAATCTCCTTATGATGCTCTATTCTGGTTTATAGAGCATAATGATGACTTTGTATATATTTCATTCGTTTTATGGGTATTTTAATGGCCAATTGAACAAAAACAACTGAAACCTCTTAAATATGCCAAGTGTTCTAATAATTTTGGCCACCACTGTATGTGGACTAGTTCTTACTCACCTAATATGCCAGTTGTCTGTTTGCTGTTTTTTTTGCAATTAACACTTTTTTTCTTGCAATTAACTCTTTTTGTTGTGGCTGATTTTCCAGGCCATGGTTAAACTGGTGAGTTTATACCTGCATGATTGCGCTTCACTATGTGTATTTATGTGTTTGTGAATGGGGAGAGACGGGGGGGGGAAAGAACCTCTATGCATTGATGGGTGTAATAAGTGAATATGCTTGTAACTACATTGGTAATACTGTACAGGTATTCCATTAAACACTTTCCGGGTGGTCCTCAGAGGCTTGAGGTGACAGTGGAGATATCTGTGTGTGCATGCTGCCCCCTACAGGTAAAGACGGAGATCAGCGTGGAGAGTAAGCACCAGACACTTCAGGGTCTTGCTTTCCCACTTCAGGAGACAGCAAGACGGGCCCTGCAGCAACTGGCCCAAAAACGCATCAACTACATACAACTGGTGAGTCTGATGTATAATATTTATACGTGTCGAGATATTTTTCTTAATGCTCTGTATTTGGAATTACAGTCATGTTTTTTTTTGTGTCTCAGAGGTTGGACGTGGAGAAAGAGACAATTGAGCTGGTCCACTCCAACCCAACAGAAACTCGAGACTTGCCCCGCAGAGTTCCCAAAGACACGCCCAGATACCACTTCTTCCTCTACAAACACTCCCACGAGGGAGACTACCTGGAATCTGTCGGTATGTCACGGATGCTGTCTGATAATCCTTCTTGTGCTCTGGACAGGACAACCTCACACTTGGGAGGATGCAGTTTGTAGCCAAGGAACTGAGCGATGAGCTTCATGACGTGGCCTTTCGTTTACGTCAACATCAAATCTCCGTTTTGTTCTCTTTCCCTCTCTATCTGTAGTGTTTATATACTCCATGCCAGGGTACAGCTGCAGCATCAAGGAGCGGATGCTGTACTCCAGCTGCAAGAGTCGACTACTCGAAGAAGTGGAGAAAGACTACCACTTGGAGGTGGCTAAAAAGGTAATAGATGGATGGATGGATGGATAGATAGATAGATAGATAGATAGATAGATAGATAGATAGATAGATAGATAGATAGATAGATAGATAGATAGATAGATAGATAGATAGATAGATAGATAGACAGATAGATAGATAGATAGATAGATAGATAGATAGATAGATAGATAGATAGACAGATAGATAGATAGATAGATAGATAGATGATAGACAGACAGACAGACAGACAGACAGATAGATAGATGGATGGATGGATGGATAGATGGATAGATAGATAGACAGACAGATAGATGGATAGATAGATAGATAGATAGATAGATGGATAGATAGACAGATAGACAGATAGATAGATAGATAGATAGATAGACAGATAGATAGATAGATAGATAGATAGACAGATAGATAGATAGATAGATAGATAGATGGATGGATAGATAGATAGATAGATAGATAGATAGACGGATATAGATGGATAGATAGATGATAGATAGATAGATGGATAGATGATAGATAGATAGACAGATAGATAGATAGATAGATAGATAGATGGATGGATAGATAGATGGATGGATAGATGGATGGATAGATAGATAGATAGATAGATAGATAGATAGATAGATAGATAGATAGATGATAGACAGACAGACAGACAGACAGATAGATAGATGGATGGATGGATAGATGGATAGATAGATAGACAGACAGATAGATGGATAGATAGATAGATAGATAGATAGATAGATAGATAGATAGATAGATAGATAGATAGATAGATAGATAGATAGATAGACAGACAGATAGATAGATAGACAGATAGATAGATGGATAGATAGACAGACAGACAGACAGATAGACAGACAGACGGATAGACGGATAGATGGATAGATAGATAGATAGATAGACAGACAGACAGACAGACAGACAGACAGACAGACAGACAGACAGACAGACAGACAGACAGACAGACAGACAGACAGACAGACAGACAGATAGATAGATAGATAGATAGATAGATAGATAGATAGATAGATAGATAGATAGATAGATACTTATCCTCAATCCTTGTGTCTGTATGCAGTTGGAGATTGACAACGGAGATGAATTGACAGAGGAGTTCCTGTACGACGAGGTCCATCCCAAGCAGCATGCCCACAAGCAGGCCTTTGCGAAGCCCCGCGGCCCGGCAGGCAAGAGGGGGCACAAGAGGCTGATCAGGGGGGCGGGGGAGAGCAAGCAGGACAGCTAGAGCCGGCCAAAGAATTGTCCCTGTCCTGTCTGTGGGTCCCGCCCAGTCTTGTTCCAGAGACTCACCATGTCCGCTGACCCCGAATACGAGCTTATAAACGGATTTCTTTCTGTCATTTGTATACTGACCACCCCGACACCTGTGCTATACCAAAATGTGTTTTTCATGAAAATCTCAAGGACATATGATCATCTTCAATCTGTGTCAGTTTGTAACCCACAGATAAATATTAACAAAAATATAAACAGGTTAAAATAAGGCTTATTGACGTACTTCCTAGACATAGAAACGAGTCGGGGTGAAACCCGGACAGATTCCCCCTGTGAATGTGAAGCTAATCTCTCTGGTTCTTCTATTGTGGTGAGTTGCTGTAACAATATACAGTAGACCTGCTGTTTACAGTATAGACCTCTGCTGAAACGTCAATGCATGTACAAAAGTTTCAGTTTGCATGTGTTGTTCATGTCCTGCCTCCACTGAGAGTTTTGTATCAACCATGTTTATAAGAAGAAACAATACGAAAGGAAATTCCAAATAAAATCTTGTTTATAGAGTGTTATTTGGCTTCCTTCTCGGCGCAGCACTGTATAGCACTGTTTTCACTCCTATACAGGATGCACCGGCCAGTGAGCTGGGCTTTTCTGATTTCATCACAGTTAGTAAATATTTTAGAGCTTCATCAAATGTAAAAGATGTAATTCCTCTCACTGATTTATTAGCTCACATAGTTCCTGTAGTTTGTTTTGTTGCAGTACATGGTGGCTTCCCAGAGTTCAGTAAGCTCTCAGCACTTGAAAGACTGCATTGTATTGGAAACACAATTGACATTACTCTACAAAAACAAGTATACCAGGTGCTGTAGGCAGCGTGTGACCATGCAGCGCTGCAACCACAATGCACCACAATACAGATCAAGCTACATCTACTTGCATTCAGCAGTTGCAGTTGAACCTACTCAGCAGTTCTCTTTCCTGACTTCCTCTCCCACGTTGATGCATGTGGTTCTCTCTCCCAGCAGGTGAAGAATTGATTTCTGCTGCTGCTGCCAGGCATGTCAATACTTTACCACCAAGGGTCTCAACCGTGGGAGACAGTACCCTTGCATTGGAGCAGGATGTGCTGCATCAGAGGACCCAGGGCTTCACCTAACCACTGGCTGAGGTGTCGGGGCGATAGCAGTAGATCATAGGTTATAAATAAATAAAACGCTGTGAACGGAAGAGCAGCACTGGGCCTTCGCTGCGGTCTAACCTGGCCCGAGGAGGAAGCAGATGGCAACTCTGTAAACTAAATTATCAAGATGAAAGTTTGGAAAAGCGCCATTGCTGCAATTTACTGGAGGGCTCAGATCATAAATGAGGATCTTTGTGGACAACTGGCAAAAGGCCCATTCACATTCTTTTGAAGTTATACCCACTCATCATAAAAGGAACCAGGGCATAAGAAAAATATCTCAGTGTCATCGCTGCCTCAGCACAGTTCTAGTTGCAATATCAGCATGGCACATTCATTAATTTACTGTGCACGCTCATTCATGTTCACAAACTCCACACAGAAAGGACCAGGGCCAAGACTCAAACCCGGGGCCTCCTTGCTTGTGAGGCAACAGTGCTAGCCATTGAGCCACCGTGCAGCCTAGTATAACACATTAATAGGCAAATTCAGTGATGAAATATGAGGGAAAAAGTTGAGTGGGTTGTATAAGTTGTAAAAGTGACATCCTTTTTTCCGTTGAGTACTAACAAAATATCAGTTCAATCAACTTTTTTTTATCCATGCACTTTTTCCAGTGCGTAAACACCACGAGACTTCTTGCAGGTTTCTTGGAAAAAGTTGTCATCTCAGTCAGCAGGCTCTGTTTCATGTATTCTTTTGATTCCAATCTCCTAAATACGTGTGAGATGGCTTAGAAAACTATTGGCAGAACATTTGAAAGCTTTTGTCCTGATTAAGCTGTCCCACAAAAGTTTAGGCGATCGGGGTGAAAATGCTGCACTAATATTTTTCTCAGAAACTGATTTACCCCGATTTGAAAGGAATAACGTTTTGTGCCAACCTTCCTTTGTAATAAGACAAAAAGAATGAGAACCGCCTACACGCTTGGCCAAAGCAACCTAAAAAGCACCTTCCCTAGAAAATAAACAAAAGTAAACAGGAGAGGTGAAGATAAGCAGGTTGTTTAATTGAGCTGGATTCATTTTACAGCGTCCAGGAAATACGTGTCCAAGGTTCACTGGTAGATTTCTCTCCCTATAAACATTACATGAAATTCCGACTGGAAAAACATTCATTTAATGCCAAGGTGTATTAGACCGGCCTGTGTAACACCAAGCTATAATCCAATACAAAACAACGGGTTAGAATAGACTTCCATGAAGGACTGGAAACAACGTAAGTGAGCGTAATGTCATGTTTTCCTTTCCTGAGAGTAACATCACTTCATTTGTTTAGTTTATTTTCACAGCAACAACCTGTTTTATGGTGCGTAATTACCTCAACAAATCTCCGAGAAAGAAATGCTGTCGTGTTGTTCCAACCTAAGGGCAATCTATATTACTGGAAATAGCCTGTGTGCATTCCTATTATCTTTAATGGTGAGGCGGTGAATTCCCAGAATGTCGGCTCAGCCAGAGCAGCCCGGGTGGGCGGAGCCAAACCCTGCAATTATTCTTGGAAAGCGGATAGTGGGAAGCTGCAGCGCGATTCCTGGGAGCGTCGGTTCGGCGAAGGCAGTAGCAGGGGACGCGGGCTAGAGATGAGCCTCCCTCGACCTGCGTAAAACAACCTGAAACTGAAAACAGACAATCAAAACAAAAACAAAACAAAACAAAACCTTTCAACGAAACTAGTTCCCAACGTCTTCCGCTCGCTCAGCCAAAGCAAACGCGACATAAAACGGCGGCGGTTGAACAAGAGTCGGTGCGGCTGGTGTGACGTCAGAGCCGCTGGTGTTCTGAAGAGTTCTCAGAATAGAATTCTAGGAAATGGTGAATTTTAAAAGCCAAGCCTTAACACCGTGTCCTTCACACATTAGGGTCCCATCCTGGAGACGACACACTCCATACCGCTGCTCTGCCTTTTTTATACCCAGTGTTGACGTTTCTTCTTCCATTTATTGCCATATCTGTAGGTAATTCAGTATTATTCCAAGACATTAGACTAGACCCTTTTTTGGGCACGCGCGGCGTCTTCGTGTCTTTATACCGCGCTCATAATATTCACATTCAACTGATGTAAAGGTTTCCGTCTTGTGTAAGAGTTTGCCTTTGTTCGCGTATGTATTTCGTTTTTATTGGCGGAAGAAATAGCAAGCGGATTTACCCCACAGGATTCAAGAAACAGCATGATTCTTTGTGTTCAAGGGTGAGTTGACATTTCTTTTGTTCCCGTGGTTTGTTTCGTTCTTTCTGTTTAAAACATATCAAGGGTAAAGTCTTATTTGTAAAATGAGGGTCAAATTAAAGATATTTTTTTTAAGTCGTCGAGTATTATAAGAGTCCCATGGATATAATGCTGAGATCAATAGTCCAATATTGAGTTCCGTCAATTCAAAATGTAGGCCTGTTGGAAAACTTGAAATAAAAATGGCCTTTACAGAAACGGTTTACTGGATATTAATTAATTCCATTTGTCAAGTCTTTGGTTGTTCCTGAGTGAATTGACTCGTCGAGTTCGAGTGAACTTGAAAACGTCTGTCCCTCGCCTCTTTCCATCCAAGGCACTCAAAGTTTGACATGTTAATATTTAAAAATATAATTAATAATAAATACACACTGGGCTAAAAGTCCCCAACTGACTGAGAGATTAAGACCATTTTTTCATCCATTTATTAATTCATTAAATCACAACTATCATCTTGTTTCCAGTCCTAGAGCTCTTCTGCCCACTGGCCCATCCACTGAAGCCCCACTGGGCATGCGGGCCGGAGTGGTATCTCCACCCCACTGCCGTCAAAGCACCCCTCCGCTGTGGGACCCCACCAAGGACCTGCGAGCAATTGCAAGCAACTTCTGCTATCTAGAAAATTCAGGTACATTATATTGCATTTCTTTGAAAATCCAAAAGCTTTCCCCTGGCATTGTGTTTGTCATAATTTATTTTCTGCAATAAGAAATGACTTGATTGTCAACTATAAATTACATGTGAAGGAACATTTAGTACAATACAGTGAAGAAACAGTTTTGAGTCATCAGAGTGTGTGGTAATCTGGGATCTGTGTGTGCAGGATGGTACTGGGGAGCTATAACAGCAGCTCAGGCCCACACGGCTCTTCAGGAGGCGTCTGAAGGGGCTTTCTTGGTACGGGACAGCAGCCACCCTCTGTATATGCTGACGCTCTCAGTCAGGACTGCACGAGGACCCACCAGTATACGGATCCAATACAGCGGTGCTCAGTTCTTGCTCGACTCCAGCTCCCCGGCCCGGCCCAGCCTTTTGTCCTTCCCCAGCGTGCCCAGCCTGGTGCAGCACTACATGGGAGCGGGGAGGAAGGTGGAGGAGGGGAAGGTGGAGGAGGCCCCTTCCAAACCCTCTCAGCAGACAGTCCAGGAAACCTCCGTGGTACTAAAACTCAAGAGGGCCGTGTACAAGCCCCAAGGCTTCCCATCGCTGCAGCACCTCACACGCCTCGTCATCAACAGACACTGTGGCTGCCCCGACCAGCTGCCACTCCCCAGGCCTCTGCTGCGCTTCTTAACGGACTACCCCTTCAAGGTATGATGTACCCCTGTGGTCCGTTAAGCGAGCTGAATCTCAAACATGGTGCCCATAAATGACACTGCTGCTCAACCAGTGAGAGGCCAGTCGCAGAGACCGTTTCGAGTGGATAACATGCGTACAAAATCAGAAAAGACTGATGTATCTGGTTATGGACTTGATGTGTTTAAGAGTTGGGTCGTCGCACAACCTAGAGAGACGAATTGTGAGCAAACCTCGGTACTGTAATCTACTTATTTTATGACGGATGTGGAGCTTGTCCATATTTACCTTTCCCTCATCGGTTCTGGGTGTACATAGTCTATACTGTTCCAGAGCAGTAAACTGTTTTCAGCAAGATGTATTTTCACCATTTTATTTGTCAGTAAACTCAGTCACTTTTTCTACCTTTTGAAACTGTTCATTTTTCTATTAAAAGAACTTACAGCAGTCTAATTGCCGTCGTCGATGTCTTTGTGTCTCGTGGCTGGTTAAAATGCCATTATTACTCACAGGGGCAATGAGAAATATTATTTTTATTATTATTATTATTAAAAGACGACATGACCACTATTCTTGTGACACGCGTTACGAAATATTTGTGCCTGCAATCACCTTTGGTACAGACAGACCTCGTGGCCTTTGAGCTCGAAGTGTGCGAGAAGTAGATTGTGCGAGAAAGCGAAGGCCAGATTGTGATGTGTTTTTGCTTAACAATGCGCACAAGCCTGCATCTGAGTCAGCGTGTGGACAAGCGGAGGGGAGGACCTTTCATCAGCGGATTCGCAGAACTACTGAATGCTTTCTGGGAGGGTGAGATTCTGAGAGGGAGGGTTCTAAGAAAAGCCTCAGTAATTACCTTCAGCCTGCTTTTTTTTTTTTTTTTTTTTGCTCGCTCTCATCCATTTTTTTTTTTTTTTTTTACAATGACACAGGACATCATCACACATGTCACCGGATAATAAAAAAAAAAAAAATGTAGCAACGCAAATGTGATGTAGGCTTATGTGAATTGTGACCAGTCGAATTAGCGTGAGGCTCGGCGGCTCGGTGGGGGCAGGGCGGCCGAGGCGGTGACCACCTGGCCCAAAGCCAGTGTAATAGGATCTCACAGTTTCTCAATCCAGACTCTCCTCGTGTTTCTCCGTGTTTCACTTCTCTTTCTGAAGGATGCAGAATCGGGGTCTGAGAAACAAAAAAGAGACAGTATCCTCAGTGTCATCGTTCGAGTGCGTGGTGCGGAGGTGGTGCAATCGGGGGAAACCGAGGCTGTGAATGAACTGAGCTTTAACTGCATGACATCATCTCTTCACGAGTTAAAAAAAACAAAACGTTTTATCGGTGCATCTTTTTTTCTCGGGGGGATACAAACTGATGGAGTTAAAGAAGGAGAGCTGAATGGGTCAGATGAAATGATGACTGGGCATTGAGATAGTCTCTCCAGACAGACCTGCCGGTGATGTCGTGTCGTGTCTCGACGTAACGCAGCTCTTCCACATGCGCCTCCACCCACCGTCGGATGAGTGGGGGGTGTCTGGGGTCCACCTCCAGGTAAACACGACTGAAAGAGAACACACACACACACACACACACACACCGGATTAACGTTCAATTAATGAAGGGATTACCAAAAGTACCTTGCGATGGAAGTAGTGCCTGTAATGGTACTAACTGGAAGTCGTAGCTTAACAGAGGCAACACGATAGTGTTTTTCAGCACATGCTTTACTTGTGACAAGCAGCAGCTTTTAGGAATTAAAGCCAGGTGTGGAGTGTGTGTGTGTGTGTGTGTGTGTGTGTGTGTGTGTGTGTGTGTGTGTGTGTGGAAGGGGCGGGGTCAGTTTGTTACCCATGGTTTGATAGAATCTTTGGAGCCAGAGTCAAAATCTGTCTGATCACTTTCAGGCCGTCCTCGCCTCCGTCTAACGCGGCGTGGTCCTCGAACCTGGAGGCAGCAGAGAGTTCCCACCCGTCACACCCACGTGACCTCGCACATCTCCAGAGAGAAACTTTTCAAGGACGCCCAATGGATTTCCTTGCCGATGTGAATTCATATTGGAAACGTTACGCATTTTCACTCGGTTTGACGCGGTGCCGTGAAATATTCAAGAAGACAGTTCGGGTTAAGACTCAGGTTAGGGTCGATAGAGGATGACCGTGTCGTCGCTCACCTCAGTATTTCAGGTTCCAGCGACGCCATGTCCTCCGAGAACAGGTAGGGAGGGTTGCTGACCAAAGCCGAGACTGGGCTGCACAGGCTCACAACGCTGTCTGCATCTTCAATACACATCAGAAAACTCCAGTCAGCAATGTGCGTTGAAGAATCCATTTAACAATATTTGCACTCCTGTCGTTTACCTTACCTTTCATGACGTCTATGTGATGAAGCTGTAGTCTGTCCTGGAGCCCTAAACTGGAGAATGAAATCCATCATCACACTGAATGCAGAAATACTCCCATTTCCCCCTGAAGATCCCCTTATGTCTCTCATTCTTCTTTCATATGGTATGATTACCTAATTGCATTCTCTCTTGTTAGATCCACTGCATCCTGGCTTTGATCCAAGGCAATTGCTTTTATCTGAGGCAGATAAATAAGCTGCTATTAGTCTGTTTTTCATAGCATTACAAAGTTTTTAATTCTTACCATGTTGCAGTCTGCTGACAGTGGAGACAGACAAATATGTCAATATGTCAATATGTCAAATATGTATGTCACCAAGTCATCACGGCTAACATTATGACAGGATAACACAAAATGAGCCACTTTTTGGTTTGGAATGGAATCTAAATGTAAGCCACTACTATGTTTCTTTATTTTTGCTTAGCCATGTGTACCTACTGTATACAAGAAACATTACCTACAAACCCACACCCACACCCACACACATTATATATTATATATTATATTAAGTGCTCTTATTGTACATATTGTGTGTTTCTTTATAAAAGAGCTCTACTGTAATTATTGTATTTTTATATTTCTTTCGCACTGTAAATATTGTGCTGGTTTTTTTACTGTTAAATATTTTGTAACCATGCCCTTTTGCACATTCCTGTGAGCATTGCCACTTTGCATTTCACTGCATGTATATGTATGTGACAAATAAAACTCTTGAACTTGAACTTGAACACACACACACACACACACACACACACACACACACACACACACACACACACACACACACACACACACACACCTAACCTGTGGGAGGCTCTTCAGCAGACTAAGGGAAATGGCACCAGAGCCACATCCCACTTCCAAGCAGGTAAGCTGGGCCTCTGCACCCGCTCTGGTCCCAAGTGTCGTCTGGAGATCTGGAAGCATGAGTTCAACCAACTCCTACAGAGAAAACATTGCTCCAGTTATACCTGATTGTGTTTTTTTTGTTGTTTTTTTTACTGTACATTGCATGCCTGCTGCACTCCTCTCTAACCTCAGTCTCAGGTCTGGGTATGAACACAGGCGGTCTCATCTTTAGTGTCAGGTCTCTGAAGTCCCACTCCTCGATCACATACTGCACAGGCATTCTAGACCAAATTCATAAAATACTGATATTATGACACCGAACGGGCGGACTGAAAACTGCTGAAACCTGAAAACCATACCTGGAGAGGCGTCTGGTACAGAGCTCCCACATCTGCTCTGCTTTTTCATGGCTCAGAAACTCGGTTAACCTTTCCTGCTCGAGACTCTCTATCTGTTGGAGTTGGAGGGAAAGCGATGATGAGACAATTCAGTGAGTCATTAAGAATGCCCTGGGTGAATCTTCAACTCACAGTTTTAGCCCCAAGCAGATGTGCCATGATGGACTGGCTAGAGAGGTCAGGCTCTGCCACGCCCCTCTCCTCAAAGTGCCTCTCCCACAAGCCCAGAGCATCAAGTGCTGTGATGCTGGCTGCAGGTAAGGCTGGAGCACCGCAGGTATGCACTGCACGAGAGCCACAAATCCCCTCGAGAAAGAATTGGATTTAAGAGAAGTTATTGTTAAACATATAATCACTTGCCATTAATCTGTTGACCTCTTCATTACTTAATTAGCTAAACTACCGAGTAATTACTGAAAACAAGAATTAATCAATTACCTTTAGTCCACCCCTCCCCCCTCTTAGGTAGGCAAGTCTGCAGTACGTACGCAAGCTTCTCCGCATGACAACACGTGCAGTCCAGCAGAAGCTAGTGGCAAGAGACATCCTCCCGAAATGAGTATTTCTTTTAAACACCGTTAAAGTACTACAGGAGTAGAGATTGTATACACAGCAGCTCGACCAAAACTAGCGTGCTGCCCAACTATTTATTTTCCCATTCGCGTAGTTTTGCTCCGTCCCTACGGTCTGGAATCTGAACACTCTCGAGCTCTCTTTTGCTGCTAAGTACATCACATGTAATAATAAACACTCTGTAATCGATATGATATCTTGATATGATTTATATTTTCTACGCATGGCGCCACGACCGTCAACCTTGGCTGATGTTATCAGGCACAGTCCAACATGCGCAGTAGTGTACGCAGCACGGACTATGCTGAAGAATAACTTTAGGTGCTGTCGGAAATATTGCAATTACGAGAGGAGCGCACACTAACAATGCAGTAAAATGGACTGGGATAGTGTTTTTTTCCCCATACTTTTCTGTGATGCTTTGATAGAGCATGGAAGCCGTGTAAATAGTTAATGCTAAATTGATGTGTAAAGAAAATCAATTAAATGCCCAATAAACACTTTCTCCACTTTATTGTGCCATTGTAGCACAAAATAAGCTGTGTGCCGCGTGATTTGTAAAAGTAAAAAAACAGACAAAAACGAGTTTTGTTACAGGGCCCATCTTATTATTTCCGACCAAAGCCAGTTGAATTCGCGACCAGTATTGAGGACAACCGAAATTTGAGGAAGACGTTACGAGGAGCACTTGAAGGCAGCACCAGTCCTTGTTATTCCCCAAGCTAATGGGCTGTGATGTTTTGGTTATGGGCGAGTTGTTTCGCGAATATACATTTTGCAAAGTACTACGCTAACACATTTATTAGTTAGGACGTCAGAATTGTAAAGTTATTTCACAGGACGGCCTCTAAATAGTTAACGTTAACTAGAAAGCTAAAGCTAGCTGCCGTTAGCTTTCAGTTGAGACAAACAGGGAAGGTGGAAATATAAGAGCAACAGTCCGTCCTGCACGAGTCTACGACTAAACTGTTATTTTCAAGGCTGAAACTATTTGGTTGCTTAGTGGTTACTCAAGTTTTCGTCGTGTTATGATGACATTTGCACATTAGAAGGTCTGACAAGGTCGGGAATTCATTGGCGTAAGGTTTGGTGAAGTCCTGACAAAATATGATGGGCATGACCAGTCGAATCGAGTGCATATTCTTCAGTGAGTTTCACCCTACTCTGGGGCCAAAGATCACTTACCAGGTAAGTGCACTAACAAGGCTTTTTGTCTGTGTTTCAGAATAGCATTTTGTCCTGCAGTGTCTCCTCTAAACTGTCCTCTCTCTCTTTACAGGTTCCAGAGGAGTACATCTCGCGCGAGCTCTTCGACACGGTGCAAGTTTACATCATCACCAAGCCAGAACTGCAAAACAAACTGATCACTGTGTACGTGTACACTGAGGCCTTCTTTCGTGGAAATGTTACGATTGCTAGGAGGATGGCATCTTGCTTTAGGGTTGGGGTCAATCTTACATCCTGTGTGTTTTTTTTTTCCTACTATTTTAGAACTGCCATGGGGAAGAAGCTAATTGGGTGTCCTGTCTGCATTGAGCACAAGAAGTACAGTCGCAATGCCCTGCTCTTTAACCTCGGCCTTGTGTGTGATGCACAAACGAAAACATGTGCCCTTGAACCCATTGTCAAGAAGCTATCTGGGTACCTCACTACTCTGGAGGTAGAGGGAGTATACCTCCTGCAGAGATGTGGTTGTCACATGCCATAACTTTAATGTTGGTGTTGTTTCCATGATGCAGGCTTTCCTTGGGTTAGTCTAAGGCTGCCTGATTTGTCTTATTGCAGCTGGAGAGCGGCTTCATATCCAACGAGGAGAGCAAGCAGAAACTTTTACCCATAATGTCGACCTTGTTAGAGGAGCTCAATGCCACGGGAGCGTGCACCTTACCCATAGGTAACGTTATTTATGCCTCCACGTGAGTTAGAGAACGATTTTAAGTATGTCACCAGTCTCACTTAGGGCTGGGTGAGGCAAAATTAGTACCACAATAATAAGAATAAATTATTTAGATGTTAATATATAATAATATCCACTAACCTATTGAAAATCACATAAAATAATAAATAAATCAATAAATGTTAATGGTAATGTAAAGTATGATAAAACTCATTTTCTAAAAATATTCCCAAATTTTGAGATTTTAATCAGTATTGTAGTTTTGAATGAATATAAACAGCAGAATTGTGTATCATGATAACTCGATGTCATTATTTCATCACAATGTGATTCTGCTGAAAGACGATAAGCGATAATGTTGAATTGTTGCCCAGCCCGAGTCTCACTCTCTCCTTTTCTGTGTCTCTATTTCAGACGAGTCGAACACCATCCACCTGAAGCTCATCGAGCAGCGCAGGGACCCCCTGATTGTGCAGGAGTACGATGTGCCCGTCTTCACTCAGTGCAAAGACCACTTTATCAAATCCCAGTGGGATCTCACCACCCAGCAGGTAGGCCTCTCCTATCAATGCCTTGTGATATCACTTCCTGTTGTAGTGCTGACTCATGTACCATGAGACGGGTTAGTGATAAGAACGGAGCATCAACTGTGTGATATAAATATATATAGGCTATAGGTAAGGCAATTTATTGGTGCAATAATGGTGTAATTACTGTAGTCATGAACAGGATTACAGGATTTGAGACGTTAGTATTTAGCTGCAGCTCATCAGTCCGACTGCCCTCTCAGGTCTTCGTGTCTTGTGTAAACCAATAACATTAAGTATTCTCTTGTAGATCCTGGCTTATATTGATGGATTCAGACACATCCAGAAAATCTCTGCTGAGGCGGACGTGGAGCTGAATCTCGTCCGTATTGCTGTTCAGAATCTCCTGTGGGTACATTTTAGTGAATACACATCTAAAATGTATTTCCTAATAAAACCAATTAAGAGATTGTGAAAGCTTCCTTTTCCCCCCACAGGTATTACGGTGTTGTAACCTTGGTGTCAATATTTCAGGTACAAAACTCCACAGCCCAGCACATACTGGCCATACTCCACTGTAACTGTGCATCCATAGTGTTGGTACTGTTCCAGAATAATTTCCTTTTTGTCTTGATGGTTTATTTGTGCCTGTTTGCCTCCCTCCAGTACTCTAACGTGTACTGCACAACCCCTAAAGTCCAGAGCCTCATAGACGACAAGTACATCCAGGAGGAGTGCCTCAGCTATGTCACTAAGCAAGGTAAACAAAAGAGTATTGACGGTTAAACACAAGTTTTGTTTTTGTCAGGTGCGTCTCACTGTATTTGTGATTGGTTGTGTCCGTCAGGTCAGAAGCGGGCGAGTCTGAGAGACGTGTTCCAGCTGTACTGTGGCCTGACTCCAGGAACCACGGTCCGGGACCTTTGTTCTCGCTACTCACAACAACTTCAGAGGATTGACGAGAGGTCAGCTTCACCCTAGCTTCCTGAAAAGACTTTAAAGATGAGGTCAGGATGACTCTTGCTAACATGGTCACGACTGTGGCTTATCTATAATGTTTACTGGATGTCATGCCGTGTGTTGCCGTGCAGGAGGCTGATCCAGTTTGGTCTGATGAAGTCTCTGATTCGCCGGCTGCAGAAGTATCCCGTGAAGGTGAGCCGCGACGAGAGGAGTAGGCCACCTCGCCTCTACACCGGCTGCCACAGTTATGATGAAATCTGCTGCAAAACAGGCAAGTTTTTTTTTTTAAGGTCTCTCTGATCACTTGGCATAATAATGGCTGGAAATGATTGGGTCTTGTGATAGAGCTCCAGGCGCATCATGGTCCCATGATGAATGATGTAGTTTGAAGTTCGCTGCTAATAAAATCATGAACTAGACCAGCATTGTCTTGATTTCACAGGAATGAGCTACAAAGAACTGGATGAGCGGCTGGAAAACGACCCTAACATCATTGTGTGCTGGAAGTAATGAGGCAAACTGATGGCCATTTCAACAGATGCAGTAAAAGAGAGCATGGGCCATATGGTACAAACAACCGTAGCTGACTGTTACTTGATAGATATAGCACTGCCTCAACCAAAGATGCCTACTGCCTTGTCCCCAATGCCCCAAGCCTTCAGCGAGGGTGACGTTTTCATATTTCATTGTTTTTATTTTGTTAGGTTGCTAATTTTTATGATTTTATCTTTGCCTCAACATCTTGAAATGCTGCAATGATATTGCATCTGTTAAATTCAAACGAGCAAGGTGATATTTATTTAATATTGTTCAGATTAAAATCATATGTGACTAATAAAAGAGATTATGCCACAGTGTCACGGTTGCCTGGTATCACAGTCTGTCCACCTCATCTCATTAAAAGTGTGTAAAAGACCATTTTATAATATTAATTCATACCAGACCATTCAAACGGTCCGTTTAACCCCAGATTTCTGAGATTGTAGGAATAAACCCATTCCATGGAAAACTCATTCCCATTACATACACTATCCCAAATCCAGACTGCAGGGAATCCCAATCCGCTGCCCAACACGACAACCCAGATTAGAGCCACTAGCCCAGATTGCAAAAAGATCAAACACATCATTCCCTGCTCTGGCTGCAACCCAGATTGCATTGATTTTATTATTGTCATATCAAATAAATATATTTAACAAAATGCATTTTATACTGCCACATTGGATACACACTCATCCACCTGGAACCATCCATTCAGAAAATCTGATTCATATACTGAACGTTATACATTTGACTGAACGGCTAATGCACATATGGTGTAAATAATCAATAGGTTATTGAATTTGTACTGTCATGTCACTGCGGTCTGGGTTGTGATACTGAATGTGATGTGACTGAATTTGCCATTGAATGGGCTGTAGATGAGAGGCCCGCATTTACCTGGGCTTCTACCGCCCCCGTCTGGCGGCAAAGAGCAAGTGTTGGTTGCGTGCGTTTGGTTTACAGTAACTATGACAACCACGGGAAAAATGAAGTGTAGCATCAACCGACTCTTCAACAATAACTTGACTTGAATTATACTCTTAAATTGTTTTTTTGTACACTTAACAGCTTGTCGAGTAGTCTCATAAATGGATACGTCGGTGATTTTGCCTGTTGAGGCAGAGGGGTTTGTTCAAAGTCTGGAAAGGTTCTCCCTCAGAGAGATTGGCTCTCCGCGGTAAGACAGACGAGCTAGCTAACCAAAGTTAGCTTGAACGTTTAGCCTGCAAGCCAGGCAAGTGTCAGGTCACAGTATTTATTTAATAATACGTCAATAATGTAGGCTATGAAGGACTTTTGAGAGATAACGTTAGCAAAATGTTTTAACATACTATTCTTTATTTATTTTACATTGGAATATATTTTCTAGCATTAGAGAAAATCAATTAAGTAGTGCGTGAAAAGTAAAGTTAACGTTACCTTTCAGAAATTAATGGCACCGTTGAAATCAAAATGGAGTAACGTTAGTTTATGATAACCAACTCCACGAAGATTACATCAGATTATATACATTTTATTATCCCTGCAGAGAAATTTGTAGTAGACATTAAGGATATTGCAGACATGTAACATCAACCAACAGCAGCATTAGACTAGAAACATCATACACACCTCACCACCATCGTACACACCTCATACACACCTCACCACTGGATAAAAACACATCATACAATCAGCCTATTGGAAAACACACCATGCACACGTTGCAGGATTATTTTTAAAAAACCGCATCAAACAATCATACATTAAGTTAGTGTAATAAACTAATAAAGGTGTAGGGGATGGTGTGAGGAGAGAGCCCTTTTGTTTTCGTTTTATTGACGGGAACAAAACAGTTCTTGTATCTGTTGGACCTGCACTGTGGGGCACTTTGTTCTGAACTGATGGGAGAAGTTGGTTGTTGTCATGGCCTGTCTACCAGCAGTTGGAGAGAGCTACCAGCTCTCTCCAGGAAGGCTGTTGGAAGACGTCCTGGAGAGAGATGGCTCTGGTGTTGCACCAGTGATCTGTGTGAAGCATGTCTTGGTGACATACGTTGCCCTCTGTTAACTTACAGCATGCAGAACCTCTTATAGTCAAGCAAGGAATACACACAAAACCAGAATGTACGTAAACAATGAAAGATTGGATTTTTATTTATTTATTATTCCTCCTGTTAAATTTGTCTACATGTGTCTACTCTAGCAGACTAGTCTACTCTGGCAGGTAACCCAGCATCACCTGGAGGTCCTTTTCTGCTCTAAGAGAGCCTTTAACTGGTCAGCTAGATGAGTGGCTGGTGAACAGTGCCCTGTAGACACATGGATTACTTTTCTGTCATGCATGCATGACGCCTTGAATTGAAAGACTGATTGCATGAATATTAGTATTCCAAAGTCTTCAAGTCATAACTCTGTCATAACTCATAACTCATAACTGTTTAATGATTTTGCTCCCTGTGTGTTGACAGGTGGTTCAGACAGCATGAGTATATAGAGAAACTTAACATGCAGGCCATACTGAATGCTTCTGCTGCACATGATGAGTTCATCAAGGAGCTACTTGTGTCACATGGAAAGGTAATTGGCGACACTATACAGCCCTGTGACGTTACATGTCAGTGGCATCTAATCAAAGCCTATGGCTCACCTCACCAAGGTCTCCTCCTCTTGTTCCTGATGCTTAATGCAAACAGACACGTTACAACAGACAATCATTAATGCATCTTTTTATTTTCTTATCCCTCTCCAGATACCTACCCTGGTCCATGAGATGATTCTAGTCGAGGTGTGGAAGCAGAAAATCTTCCCCATTCTGTGTCAGTTGCAGGACTTCAGTCCCAAGAGTACATTTCATCTGTACATGGTGGTGAGTAGGACTAGATGTAAAAACGATGGCCAGTTTGCAGCAGTCATAACTGATTCCACTACCTCCTCTGCTTTTCCGTCTCTTTAGATTCATCATGAGGCCACAGTCATAAATCTGCTTGAAACAATAATGTTTCATAAGGTGAGTGAGTACACAAATGCATATCCCTAAGTTATGTGTATTTAATAAGGGATATAGTGAATCCAGAGTCTATATTAAGATAGGCCATATATTAAAGCATGCATGTGATCACACAGTACGGTCGTGTAGACTCCTGCTTCATTTTATAAAAGTTGTTATTTCATTATAAATAAAGCTTTATGTGATAGCTTGAAAGTGCTTTGTGTGTGGTGTAGGACTCATGTGAGGCAGCTGATGACTCTGTTCTGGACTTGGTGGATTATTGCCACCGCAAACTCACCCTGCTGGCGGGCAAAACCTCCAGGGAAGGCGCCCCAACTCAGGACCGACACAGCCTGACAGGGAAAGCAGATGTATCCCCAGTGCAGGTGAGGAGAGTTTGTTTTAGGTAGTTCAGGCTACTGCAGGATACATGAGCCTAATAGTCTTTCTTTAACTAAAGTGGTCAATCCAATCTTTCGTTTGACCCGGTGAAGGAGTTGCAGACTCAGAGTGCTGCACTGGAGTTTGAGATCACCCTCAAGGCCCTGTCTGTGCTGCGCTACATCACCGACCACGTCGACAGGTACGGGAGCCTCTTGTCCACCATTGAGGTTTAAGGATCTGAAGCTCACATGTTCGGGAATTTACTGTTCAAAGTAAAGCACTGCATTTTTATAGGCAGAGGGAAGCACAATGCTGCCGATGAAAACTGAGTGATGTTTTTGTTTTTTTACAGCGTCAGTGTTATTAATCGGATGTTGTGCACCCATAACTTGCCGTGCGTGTTGGTTCAGATGATTGACTGCTGCCCTTGGAGTCGCTACAGTGCAGGTATATCTCACATCACGTGCATTCAGATTTCAGTTCTAATATTTTTCCTCATAAGTGACCCTCCGTTCCATTGCCTTGTCTTCCACTATAGGTGAGGTAGAAAAGTATATAAATGGCAAATGGCAGAAGATCCCACTGGAGGACCATGTAAAGATGACAAAACTAGATGGCCAGGTCTGGATCGCTCTGTACAACCTGCTACTGAAGGAAGATTGCCAAAGGAAATATGACTTCAACAGTTTCAACAAGAATCAGCTTCTGAAGGTAAACTGTGAATGTTTTTCTCTGACACTGTAATGAGCGTGCAGGGCCCCAAACCCTGTGCCAATGTTGTTGTTGGTGTTTTAGTTTGTTAGCGTAGTGTCACGGCATAGCTGGATCATATCATATCAGCTGCTCCTCCTCCATCCAAGTGGCTACTGGATGTTAGCGCCCAAACTGAAGCTCAGGAAGTGTGTGAATGCCGGATCATTGTCCTCCAACATCATATCTGATCTCCTCGCTCTTTACAACACAGATTCAGTTTCCAGAGTTTGTTTTGACTGAGGTGGTTCCTCCTATTGTCCGTTTTCTCTTCCTCTTCCTGGTACATTAATTATGGGAACCATATCCCTCGTCCCATAATCACAATGTCTTCATGTTCAATCTGTATAGCACGTCTTAGATAATTCTGATCAAAATTATATTGGGAAAAGTCTATTTTTAATGCTTATTCTAGTTGTTTTCCTTCATGTGTTGTAGCTCAGGGGTTTCTTAACAGAGGTTTTGATGGACCAGCTGCCAAACCTGGTGGCGCTCCAGCGTTTCCTTGCTCATCTTGCGGTTACAGACCCCGGCCCTCCAAAAAAAGAGCTCATTTTGGAACAGGTACACACACAAAACACACATCTCTGTATCTAAATCTGCCCCCCTGTATTTACCATTGGCTTGTGTTTAAAAGCGTTTCTCTACCCATAGATCCCAGAGATGTGGAACAACATTATGCAGGAGAATTCTGGGAAGTGGAAAGCCATCGCCAAGTATCAAGTCAAAGAGACTTTCAACCCCTCTGAGAATGACCTGAGACAACAAGCGCAGAGGTAAGACTGAAACCCATATATGAGTACTGAGGACGGTGCTCCTGTTGTCACTGTGTCAGATAACTCTATTTGTTTCCAACCAGGCTGGCACAGACGTACAGCTTGGATGTGATGGAGAGTTTAATCCCAGAGAAGCCCAAGTGTGGATGCTGTGGGAAGGAGGCTACGAAGAGATGCTCTCGCTGCCGGGGAGAATGGTACTGTCACAGGTAAGGCATAGGATGACCCCTTTCTAAATGTAAACATAGATCCAGGATGATCAGACAATATACCTTCCTGTAATGATTTATGTCTTTAATAAATGGTGTTGTATTATACTGCTGATGTAGATAAGGGTCTTAAATCTTGTTTGCCCCTTCTGTTTTTTCCCAGAGAGTGCCAGGTGAGGCACTGGCCTAAACACAAGACTGCCTGCCAGCTGATGGAGGAGACTCCCGAGAAGATGTCATGAGAGGGGGTGAAAACACATCGGCATCTATGCACCACTCAGACTGGGATTCCTACACATTTTAATGGGAATTGTGGATTTGGATTCATGAGATTCAAAATATTTTTCTAATAATCCTCTCAAATTAGTACCACTTGAGTCTTTTTGGAATATGAAGTTGTAATCCTGATTGTTACTGTGTGTTAACTTCTCTGGTGTACTGTTTTCACCGAGCACTCCACTTCTTTAATGATCAAACCCGGGATCAGAGGCTTTCTCCTGTTCCTGTGTGAAAGCCTTCTCTGTCAAAAAGATTTTTCACTCCTTTGATCTTGGATTTGACACAGCGGAAGTGAGTGCACTTCACTACACCTGCAACAAATTAAAATTGTTTTAATAAGTCCCTGTTGTTTGCCTTTGTCTGCACGCTCCTATCGGCCACCACAGCATGTAGATATTTCCAAACTGCGCCATCGTTGAGTGAGAAATCCCAACCTCCTGCATATAGATGGATCAAACTATATTACAGTCTCTCCGTCATGCTAGCTGTAAAAACTATAAATCTCCCCTGTCTCTCTTCTTGGTTAATATTTCTGCTAGAGAGGCTCAGACTTTGCCCTCCCTTACTGTTTGTTTTATACCCTGGGTCTAACTTGTCACTAAAGTAAAACGATTAAAAGCAGTATCAGATGAGATGAGTACGCATAACAACTGCTTACAGTGGCTTTTTAATGCGGTGCTGAGTAAAATCCAAACGCATCACATTTTTGTGTCACACTTGGAGGGTGGGGGCTTAGCACGCCCACTCAGCTGCGCTCTACTCAGAAGCACCCCCTATGTGAAACAATTCCGGATGTCGGTAGCTTCAGTATCATCTCACTTTTTTCTTTCTCTTGCGATCAACTGTTTCTGCCTTGCAACTCGCGAGCCGACAAAACTACAAGATGTGCGCGCCGTTACACTGTAATAAGCCGCAGCTCGGAAGCGCGTGGCTCCGTTATGCAGCCAGCCGGTGACAGATTGTTTCCAGAGATGTACCCAGGGCTGCACACCTCCGTTACTTCTAAAACAGCGAATTCGGTGGAAAGTTTTCTCGTTGGCTGGCGGAACTTTTGAGGCAAAACGGTTCCGCTTGTTCTGGTAAGTTAAACGGAAGATACACTATTTTGGATCCTCATTAATTAGATAGTTTTAACAGCACGCGGGCTGTGCGGGACTAGTCTGAATCTTTTCGTCATCCGAGTTCCCCCAAAATGCACCGCTCATTGTTTTATTCAGGGATGGATTACTGCAGTCAGTAGTTTACTGCTCAACAGCCTTGAAGTCTAATAGTAGGTTTTTAAAATGACGTTCAGTGCCCCGGTAGATCCGGCTACAAGCCCAACGTGTCCTCTTAGATGATAACATCAACCAAAGGTATTACACAAGAATACCAGTTGAGATGATGGTGGATTTTTTTTTTTTCTCTTTTACCAAATAGTCGTTGAGGTTGGCGTTAGGCTATTCCAGCCTGTTTCTCCCTGACAGTGATGATGGACGAACCCAGGCTCTGACCACACCATGTCTTGGGGCGAGTTCATTGAGCTCCGTGACCTGGGGCTGGACAGAGACCAGATAGAGCTGACCAGCACCCAGGTGCCCCGCTCACCTCCACGCCTGGAGAGGACCAACGCCCTGAGGATCAGCCCGGGCAAGGTCCCGGAGCTGCTGAGCCGAGTGGGCATCATCAGGCTGAAAGAGGAGAAGGGAGAGGGGCACAACTTCCAACCTTGCAGCCATGCTCAGCCCACCTGGTGTGACCTCTGTGGAGACTTCATCTGGGGGCTTTACAAGCAGAGCCTGCGGTGTGCCAGTAAGTTTACTTCTGCAGGATGTGTGAGTGTGGGTGAGGATGTGTCGGGGTGGGGGATGTTTGCTTGTTTGTGCATGCTTGATCAGGATTGAGCAAGAGGAGATGATTTGGTGATTCTACACACAGTTATAACCAGAAGAAACTCCACCGGTGCACCAGTCCATAGGCCCCAACACTTCTGTATGCAGTTGTGTGTTTTGCTGAGCAATATAGACTCAGCTGCCACTGATTCAGCCAAAGGAAACTGTTTGTTGTTAGCGAGGCTTCATTCGAGGGCTACGCTATTCATTGGTTTTGATCAGGAGTTTCTAACAGGTACCTGACATACATGCAGGAGTTTCAGGGGTTTAGGTGGTTTGGTCATCTTCTGATTTCTGTGTCGGCATTCAAGCTGCATGTGTTCTTGCTCATGACTCATCTCACGGTAGACCTGAACTTCCTTTCCATAAACTGAAACCTTCCAGCTGTGGTTTGCATTAATGATCCGAGCAGCCGCTGTCTTTGTGAACTGCAAATCAATGCATTTCTGCAGAATGTCTCATGGTAGTTTGTCACAGCCTCTGTGTATCTCCTCATTGTTATTTCACAGCTGCACTCAACAGATGAAGCATTGGAGACATGGTGCTTGCATGGGCCTAACTGTAATGGCCCTAAACGACCAGTGGGGGACATCACCCGTTTAGATTTTGTCAAATTTAATGTTGCCAAAATTGTCTAATATGTATTTCTATATTTGAAGATGTCTGTTTGAATTCAGTTAATTTCAATCACAAGTGATGAAGGCTCATTTTTATTTCCACTCTTACAGATTGCAGGTTCACATGCCACTACCGCTGCCGTGCCCTCATCCAGTTAGACTGCATTTGGGACCAATGTTCTGTGGTTGACCAAACATGTGTCGTGGAGCAAACCATAGAAACAGACACAAATGTGGTAAGGACCTTAGTAGCTGGAAAGGAAAACCTATATAACTGACTTGTTTTCTTTTAAGGCTCATATGCAGCCTTGAGTACAATCAGAACAGGTAGTAGCCTACTCACTGTTACGTTTGTTTACAACCATAAACAAACAAGACCATTGCTGAGATGATACTGCATGTTATATTGTGTGCTGCCTGGTCAGATTTCACAGGAAATCATCTGGATTACTTTGCGGCACAAAACAGGAGTTGTTTTACTTGTGTTGTGCAAATATTACACAACTTTATTGCATTTCCACTACTCCAACTGCATAGTCTCAACTTCATGTTAGCTTACCTTGTCAGAAAGCATATTTGCTGTTATCAAGGGCTGGTAAAGGCTCTTATCCTTCTAGCTCTGCAAAACAAACAGAGCCATGCCCTGGGTGAACGTGTGTGTGTGTGTGTGGGAGAAAAGTGTTTGTCTTAATTTTGAGAAACACAAAATGCAGCGTTTGTCCCAAGTTCACGTTCAGGTTTATTTGTCCCCGAAGGGAAATTCTGTTTGCAGAGTCAGTGAGCGTGGTGCTGCACACACACGTGCACACACACGTGCGCACACACACGTGCCCACATACAAATGAAAACACACACAGAACCAGCAAACGAGAAGCAGAAAAAACGGATGACGTTTCAGTACGATGTGTATAGTAACGCCTTCATTTGAACACAGCTAAAAGACTATATACAGAAAGTGTATACAATAATAAATAAATTCAGTCCAGGCACAAACCATCCTTCTGGTGGATGTGGTAAGGAAGGAGATTTATGTTGTAGCCCACTTCCCTTGTTTAATATGAATATGCCAAGTAACACAAAGGATTTACTAGTTTTTCTGAAGGCTGACACCTGGTAACGGTGTCCTGATGGAAGGGGGATGAAGATGAAGATGAATATAAGGGCTGGCTAGGGTCAGAGAGGATCAGTCCTGAGTGCTGTACCCCCGTCTGACTGGCAGAAGTAGTTATTCTCCTCAGCATGCTTTTCTGTGCCACAGTAGCATTATTTCATAACCTATATTGTTTTCCAACTGTGGTGAGAAGTGTAAAGACATATCATATAGGAAGGTCTGGGGGCATCCTCCGCTGGGAAGCAAATGTGTGTATATATATTTATATATAAAAAGATCTCAAAACCAGTGTTACTAAGTCAGAAAATCACTGTCAGGAAATATGACTCAGACTTAGAATACATGTAAGATCAACCTTTAGTGCTATGTGGAAAATAGATATAGCGCCTGTGACCATTTAGAGTAAAAATAAGATTATTTTGCAAATATTTTTTAGCATGCTGGGTTTTGTCACGTGTTTTTGTGTATATTACAAAACACACAGCATGCAGACGGGATGGGATCATTATGTCTTTTAACATATAAGCAAACTTTTAACATGTACTGGAAGCTTTGAACCGCTTTTATCCCTTGTTATCTTTTGGGTGTAACAGCCTGCGTGTGTTCATTGGTCTACACAATCTGACTCCTTCAAACCCCTTTATCTCAGTAAGAGCTTTTCAGACTAGACAGAAGAATCCCTCCCTCTCACATGATGCTCCGTGTTGCCTGTGTGGTTGCCAGACAGGAAGAAGGGAGGAGGGAAGGAGGGAAGGAGGGAGGGAGGGAGGGAGGGTAGGGATGTCGTTAGGGAGCTGGCATTTCCTCCCCCGGCGTCCAATCGCGACCAGTTCCGCTGGTTTTGTGTATTTTCTAAACTCAGCGCAACGGACCTGGGTGGGGCCAGGGCGAACGAGGGGAGGAAGCGGGCGGCCAGGGCGGGGGCTCGAGCGCATCCTGTTCACATAGTTTGTACAGTTGGAAACGTGGTCGGTCGGAGAGGAAAAAAAGACACTCCCGTAGGTTTGAGAAGACTAGACACTCGGTATCAAAGTGCTCTCATCAAGAGTTACCCACTGTTACAGAGATACTCCGTCGTCCCGTCAGTTTGTTCAGGAAGTTACAGCTAGTTTTACTGCGCACATTTGAGTTCCAAGTTCCTGTTTCTATCAGTCTCGCGGCAGTCTTTACCCAACTCGTTACATTGCAACTCTTTCTGTCGTCGCGACTCGATCCCGGTTACACACAACAGTCTCTTCCGCGTAAAGTCACCACCATGAAGGACGTGGCCAGCAGCTCGGACAAGACCCCTTCCTTCGAGAAGACCTGGGGCAGCTCCGCCAGCAGCGGCTACTGCAGCGAGGATGGCTCCGACTCGGAGCTGGAGCAGTACTTCACCGCCCGGACGTCGTTTATCCGCAAACCCCGCAAAGAGAAGCAGGTGAGAAGGGAGGAAATTATGTAGGCTTCGGTTGTGATATCGCATAGCGCGTGACGAGAGCTTGAGTTTACATTTCTGGAGCTGACCATGTTAACCCCCCCGCCCCCACCCCACCCTCCACAGGAGGTCAGGGCACGGGGTCAGCACCCCTGGAGCTGGTAGGGATTTAGACGCCTCAGGCAACATGGGGGTTTTGGAGACACAAACAAGAGACATTTTTCTTTACCACAACTTCGATAATGACTATTGAGTTGAGTGTATGTTAGCCCAACTTTAAATCACATGAATTGCTCAGATATATACTTTCTTATTGCATTATGACGTGTTAAAACACACACACACACACACACACACAGTGGAGCCAGACAAACTAATGCTGAAAACACCCCACACTTTTGTCTTCGGTGACGCACACTAGCTACTCAAATTTCCCAACACCCACCATTCATTCACTGTCCTCCATATCTGCTGTGATGATACTCATTTCTCACCCTTGGAGATTTGGGGTTGGGCAGAATGACTCATGGGATGTTTTGGCGTCGGGAGATCATTTTTCTGAGACCCATGTTCTTGTTGTTACCCACCCACTCAAGTATCAGTTTTTATTGAGCAACAAATGTTTTTCCAGTGGAGATTACTTCACCGGTGTTGGTTAGTCTGGGCTGAAACCACTGTCTACTTTACATTGGCACATTCACAACACAGTCTTTTTGATATCACACTGCTTCTGTGGACCTGCAGAGAATGTGTGTTTTTAGGTACTACTTCCATAAGCTCTCATATGATTGCTTATCGACTAGTTAACAGCTGCTCATTAACTCTGCAGCCCAATCTCCATAAGGATTACAATTATTGATCCTGTACAGCTCGACATTGATTTACGTGCTACCCGGCTCCATTAATGCTCGCAACTGTGGCCTGTTTGTTTTCCATCAGACGATCCAGTGTTCAGCGGTTCACCTCATTTTGAAATAATAGTGTTTGAAAGGAATATACCATAAGCATTTCCACAATTTCCCCTGTATTTATGTAAAAAAGTGATTGATTGTTCAATGTAATAGAGACAACTCTATCAATGCTGATGTTAGCAACAGGGGTGGGGGTGGGGGGGTTATGGACATTGATCCATGGATTTTACTCATCAGGAAAACCCCTGCTCCTGTTCTATTTATTCAACTGAGGGCTAGTTGATATCCAGTAAGGAAAATAAACTGATGCTGCCACAGAGTTTTGTCGTACTCTGTGAGATTTTGTTTTCATACAGGAAGTAACGATTAGGCCATTAGACACAGGAAGAGGCTAATGGTGGTTGCGGTGTCAAAGGGCGTGGGGGAATAGCAGTCGCAGATGCTAGAGGCCAAATGTGCATCACTGAAAGATGACTGGGCGTGTACGGGTCATGGGGCAGCTGACTTTACAGGACGTGCCTGTAACACAGGGAGGCATTGTCCATCCCACTCGGCGAATAGGCCGGCAAGCCTGAAAGGGGAGGCTATTTTTACATGAATGCATAGCTACGGAACGCAGAGCAAAGCCGTTGCTCGCAGACATGGAAGACAGCTGACCTCCCCCCCCCCCGCTCCTCCCTTGGAGAGACGGGAGGAGTTGAGGAACAGGATTGGGCAGAGCTGACATCATCGCATTCGGCTGTGCAACGTTGACAGGAAGTTTGGAGTCTGATGCAACTGGTGTTAACTCTGTGAAAGAAACAGTGAAGCTTAATACAAGGTCGCTCACTGTTGGGACACCTATGAGTCAAACATATTTGTACATTTTATAAATGTTCTCTAAACAACAGCAAGAGGTCCTTTAGAATAAGAAGTTATTAGGTTATATTGAAATCAAGCTTTGATCTACACTGTTGTTGCTGTCACACGAAAGCTTCACTTGTAACAGTATTTTGTGGATTTAAAGTTTAATTTTGCTGTGTCAAGTACAATTTTTCATTTCAAATAATTAATCTACTGGATAGTAAGAATTATTTATTCCTAATTCCTGTGAAACTTACTTTTGAATGTGCAATGTTTTCATCAAAAGCGGCAGTATGCTATAAAGAAATACATTTCCCACGATGGACCCCTGTAAACCTCACTTCCACCCATGAAATCTCATCTCACCCCTCTAACATGAGGGTCGCCTTTCTAAAGCCACACCTCTGTCATTTCTGGTTGTCAATATTAGGATTTCTCTATCTCTTTCTCTCTAGGAATCTATCTATTTTTACTCTGTTATCTGTATGTGATGTGACATTTTCCATGAAGTGATAAACAGTACCGGTATACAACATGCCTAGTAAAGTGCCCGCGCACAGTTCAGTGAAGGCTCAATGCTGACACCTAGTGGTTTAACACTGGAACTGATGCAGGTGATTAATGCAGGAAACATTTATCTTTTCACCGTCCTCTCTAGGATGAACAAGTTGAGTGGGGGAAGCAGAAGTTGACAGCCGCAGAGATCCAGCAGAAGGTGAAGGAGTACAATGCCCAGATCAACAGCAATCTGTTCATGAACATGGTGAGTACCGATAACGCGCCACCCACCCGAAGGAAACCGCTCCATTTCAATGTAAGATGTGTGTTCATTCAGTGCAACGCTCTCGTTCTCCTCAACAGAACAAAGATGGCTCCTACACTGGGTTCATAAAGGTACAGTTTAAGCTAGTGCGGCCTGTGTCGGTCCCCCCACCGAAGAAAGGACAAGATGCCGGAGGGAGGAAGGCTGGCGGAGTGAGGCGCCGCACCTCCTTCTACCTGCCGAAGGACACGTCCAAACACCTGCACATAAGCTCCTGTACGTCGGGCCGTGAAGTCATTGAGGCGTTGCTGAAGAAGTTTACTGTGGTGGACAATCCTGGCAAGTACGCCCTGTTTGAGCGCAGTGAGCGTCATGACCAAGGTAAAGCTCCCCTTTTAAATGTATCACTTTATTAGCAGGGTTTTTGTTTCTTTTTTGATTCATTCACTTTTTCTCTCCATCTCCTTCAGTTTATCTTCGTAAGCTGTCTGCTGATGAGCGCCCGCTGCACCTGCGTCTGTGTGCCGGGCCCAATGAGAAAGTCCTCAGCTATGTGCTGAAGGAGAATGAAACCGGAGAGGTCAATGTGAGTACAACATGAGTGTAAGAGTAGAAGATCCAAACCACATCTTGGGTCAGATTGTTCATTTATTTACCACTAATACACAATATGTCTCCTCACCCCCTTGCAGTGGCATGCGTTCTCTATGCCGGAGTTGAAGAACTTCCTGCGCATCCTGCAGCGTGAAGAAGAGGAGCACGTCAAGCAGATAGTGCAGCGCTATGCTCTGGCCCGCACTAAGATGCAGGACGCTTTGGCTGGCTCTACCCCGGGCTGAGGTGACTGCCCCCCCCCCGGGGTTGACGTGCACATCTTGACTGGAAAACCATCTGAAGATGACCAGTCATCCTTGCATCCAAAGATCCCAGAGAACACAACTCAACACCTCTTCGGAGGAGAGTGAATGAGAGGGCGCAAGACAGTGAGAGAGAGAGCTAGCGCGAATGTGCGTGTGAAATGGTGAGAGAAATGAGAAGTGCCTTACAACCGGAGAGTCTGATGTGCCTGAGAGAATGAGAGTAGATAGCGTATAAGACTGTGGCCGAGTGGTTTTATCCAGTAATGTCTTTCATTATTGAGAACTATGTGACTATCCCATGTACCTCAGCTGTGTCACTTTAACTTCAACAAGGATGTCAAGATAAGATATTAAAAATCCCTGTGTCAGTTAAGCACTTGTTGATACAGCGATATAATCAAGCACTGGTGCAGGTAAGACGTTGATTAAATCTCTGGAAGCTGCATTACTATGAGTTTTGCTAAGTTTAGAGAAAGTCAAGCAGTTCCAAGAACAACCAACCATGCATCTTATCTCACATCAGTGTTTCACAGGCTGTCATCCTGTTAGAAGGTTAAATACATGTTTGTTGCTGAATGGTATTTGGATTTTCATTTGATCCAGGCCCAAAGTCTGCCAGTTCCTTTCTACACCCCTGCATTTTGAGGAGTGCGGGTCTCTTTTTTTTAACTGTCCCTTTGTGAGTATGACTGATGTATGGACATTTGTATGGCGTTATGAATGTCAAAGAGAGCAGTGTCAAGGTCACTTTGGTTGACTGTGGAATCTTCAATGAAGCTTGATAAATATGTTCAACTGGAAGCTATTAATCATCCACTATATATGTTTGTTCTGTATTTTCTGTTTTTTTCTGTCCTTTTATACAACAATTCTCAAATGCCATTCAAGTCAGTGTCTGATTTTAACCTGATGCACAAGATTACTTGTTTGGGCAACTTTTCTAATTGTGTGACACATATGCACTCATTCATTAAAGTATTCCCTCAACATAATCATCAAGAGTGTTTGTTTTATTTCAGGGGATTAATGTTATAAAATAATGTATGTGAAAAGCTGTTATACTTGTGGAAGCCATATGCCATTACAGGTCTTTACAAGTATTTACATTTTATTTCCTGTCCCTGAAATATGTCAAGCAGTTTTAACATTTCAAACGATTGAAAAATAGAGTTTAAATTTTTAAATTAATTAGCCATTATTTCTAAAATGTAATGTTTTAAAAGTATTATCTACCTCTTGGCTTCCCAGCAGCAGCTGTCAAATCGCTTCTGTCGGTCAGCTGACCAATAATCATCGCTCGGATCAAAACGTCGTGGTCAGCTAACAGAGCTAGCAGCTAGCTCGCTGGTGACTAAAGTTATGTATTTTGAAGCTGGCTAGCTAGAGCAGAAGATATCGCTACACCTTGACGAGGAGCCCGTTTCGGGGGTGCTGATTTCGCAGGTGAAATGATCCTTTATGTGTTTTGCTGACAGACCTTGCTGGCTTATGTAGCTAACATTAGCCACTTAGCTAACGGAAACGCTGCTGGTCTGACTACCAGACGCTAACACGCTAGCTAACCTAGTGTAGGTACCGTTAGCTAGCGAATTATTACCGTTAGCAAGATTGACAGGACACATAGGCTCGCTAATGATAATACTAGATGGTATACATTAGCTGTAAAACGATGGCTATGTTTTTGAGTAATGCTAGCTAGGTAGTTAACGTGATGAACGAGCTTGTTCGTTTGCACTATGAAGTTAAACCATCGATGAGGCTCGCTTATCAAATAGCCAGGTTGGTTAGCTTCCTGTAAAGCTAACAGCGTTAGTAAATTAAACATGGTCACCTTGACATGCCAAAGGGAATGTTGGTTTAGCGAATTGCATTATTGACAGCCATTTAACGTAAGCTAGAAGCGTATTGTTGGCTACCTCACACCTCGTGTTCAACATATGAGTGTGTGTTGGGATTGGATCTCCATATAGACGGGTGTCTTGGATGGAGGACAGTTGCGTTGCATTGGATAGTTCACCCCTTTGAAAAGGTAAATGTGCCTTTCCTCAGATGGACTCAACTTGTGTGTTAGGCTGCAAAGGTACATACGTTTGCACTCAACGAAAGGCAAGTTGATAATGTGTCCATTCTTTGTATGATTTTAATTTTCAGATCCTGACTTTGGTAAAGAATTGAGAGTGTCTGTCCACTTAACAAATTTAAAGCTTAAAGTGGAGACTATGACCCATTTGTGAAGATGGGAGGAAGTGGATCCAAAGCCAAAGGTGTCTGGCCTTTTTCAGGCACTGGAGCTGCAGGTGATTCAGCCAGTGAGGGGAATGAGCAGTCCTTGGCCCGTCTCAAAGGCTCCAGAAACGCAACACCATTTGTTTTCACCAGAAGGAGGTAACTAATACACGCTAAATCCATCTTTTCATTAAACTCTAAGCTGGTGCAAAGTCCCTCCTAATGTATTTTCAGACTAACCTCTAGTTTTGTTGTTCATAGTTCTTTGTACTACGACGAGGACGGGGATCTCGCCCATGAATTCTATGAAGAGACAGTGGTGACAAAAAATGGCAGGAAGAAGTCCAAGCTGAAGAGGATCCAGAAGAATCTGATTCCACAGGTGAGCTGATGGACCCACGCTGAAATTCCTGTCTTGGTTTTATCAATGATTGGGGTGAGGGATGCTTTGAATAAACTGTCTCCGCTGAATGTGGCTGTTGTTCTTTTCAGGGAATTGTGAAGCTCGACCACCCCTGTATACATGTAGATTTCCCCATCATCCTCTGTGAGGTGTGAAGACTTATGTTGGACCTGTCTACCACGAAGGACAGCCGCAGGTCTGCCAGTCATCTTAGGTTCCTCTCTGAATGCTTGTACTCTTCTGAGAAGATGGAGACAGAGTGAGGTTTTGTCCCAAAATGAAGCATTTTGGTCAAGACGGGAACTTGCGCTCTGCAGAGAAAAAGAGAGGAAAAACTGGACATGTGAAATCGATATTTTGGATGAAATGGTAAGAGCAAATGTTTCACACCAATGCAACATGAACGTAAAGTGCGTAAAGGTGAATGCCCCATTGACTAAAATCCATATTTGGTTCAGGTTTTTCCCGCTACCCAAGTTTTGCAGCCAGTGTGTAAACAGTCTTAGAGAATACATCAAGCTGAGTTGTGTTTCTCTTGAGTTTGTTACAGGAAAAAAAAATCCTTTGTGAAAAGGCTTTAACAGTCCTGCCTTCTGTGAAATTTAAAGCGTGTTAGCATTTGTGTGTCTGTGTATGTGTATACATGTGCACGTAGGTTTGTTTGTGAGAATGTGTAAGACAGAAATGAGAGATGTAGTAGTTCCAGAATAATGAAGGATTGTGAACTCTGTTGTATATATGGTCATGTTCCTGTAATATATTGTCCTGTCTCAGTCTGCCTCTGTCGTTGGAGCTCAGACCTGCACTAGTGAACATGATGTAAATAATTCAGTTGGAAATACTTGAATAAATGCTTTACTGAGCTATATATCTTGAGTCAAAAAAAATGTGATTCACTGTCCAAACACACGACTTCTGTTACATTTGGATTACAGTCCAAAACGTATCTGCACATGTCTACAGTATTTGGACATTTTGATCCCATACCCTTGTTACTTTGGATATAAAGTGATGCAATGTTTCACATTAAAGTACCAATTGTCAACTTTTAATTTGAGTGTTTTTCCATTCAGAAAGATCAAACACCTTTTAAGAACTAAAAGCCATTGTGTACATGGTGCCACCACTTCAGGGTGCTATAAGTAGCTGGACAGGTTAAGTTTATATTCAAGCAAAAGGTCTGTAATCTCTTTGTTGCCTCCTTAAATTTCAATTTATCATGGTGAGCTTCAAGACTGGGGTATTGTTTTTATTTTTTCACCCCTACAAACTATGCAAACAGTAGTGAGGAATCTGTAGCCTTTATTTTGAAAGAAATCCAGAGGAAAACATGTTTATGATGTAACAGCTCTACTCTAGGTGGCAGCAGCAATCTACTTACACCAAGGTCATGAATGAGCCTTGGATGGCCTGTTGGGTGTTTTAGGTTTGATTCTGTAGTGTTTACTGTAGGCTAGTCTCGTTTGTTCAGCTTGCGTCTAATGATGAAACTATGCAATGAGAGTTTTCAGAAGATGTAAATAAATGCCGTGTTTGTGGTGGGAATTATGACTTCATCATATGTGGTGTTTCTACATTTTCAGAGTAATGCAAGTCTTTCTCAGTGTATAATTGTCATCAGCCACATAAGGAACGGGTAGGGCTTCAGTTTCCAGGCATCCTCTGGTCTCTGTAATTGTGTGGAATGTGGTTGGGTGTGTTTGGGGGCTAGAGGTCAATCTCTTTGATGTGTTTCCTCTCCACTGGCCTTTGATGTTTTGTTAAGAATCAAGGAGCCTTTCTACTAAAGCCACACAAATTTATGAACTTCATAAATATGACATTGTGCTGTACAGTTAAGATCTATACAATATATTTATATTTAGACAGTGAAAAAAACGCTTTTATAGCTTTTATAGTCTTTCTGAATTATTACCAGCCTAAAGAAAGACTGTATATAATACACATGAGGCACATTGTTTTCTGAGGATGCATCAAAGTGAAACTGCAACTATTTAACCCTTTTTTTATCTGAATGCACTCTTCTGATGTTTTTTTAATGTTATTTTTTACTGTGGTATAGTGTGAACAAAAAGTCTACAAGGTTGACAAGGGACTGAAAAAATTGACTCCCCGAGAAAATAAAATACTGTAAAAGTATCACCACCGTTCATAAAAATACTTTTGGGGTAGATTATAGTGATGTTTTCACTTGAGAATATCCAGTCAGGCTGAGTCCATTACAGGTACATAGGAAAATAGGAAAACTGCCAGTGGTCAAGTGTCCACAATACAGGGGTCCCATAATGCTGTGGGGCTGCTTTGCTGCCTGGGATGCTGGACATCTTGAACATATTAAAGGCATCATAAAATCAGAGGATTACTCAGGCATTTTGAAAAACATAGAAAAATGTGCTACACAGTGTCAGAAAACTGTGTGTCAATCGAAGGGCACGAGTCCTCCAGCAGGACAGTGCAAAAGCACCCGGGAATGATTCAAGAGAAAACATGGACTGTTCTGGAGTGGCCAGTGATGATCTGATCTCAGTCCCATTGAGAACCAATGGAGAGACCTGAAATGTGCAGTTGGTCAAAGAAATCCTTCAGTGAATCCTTTGTGAAGACTGAAAGTTGTTTCAATTTCCAATTATTTCAGAAGATATTGTACATTATCAGCATGCAATGCAAGGAACTGTATACCAGTCATTTTAGATGCAGTGTTCGTTTCGCTCTGATCTTTTCAGGGGCCTCAAGGTACATTCAGGTGTTCCTCACAGATTACGTTTACCACTTGCATTTCAGACTTGTTGTTCAGATGATACTTACCACTAAGGGTCAAAGTGAAACTGAATTCAATGAAAAGAAATGTCCCAGCAACCCAGTTTATCAAGTTACATGCGTCAGGATTCCTGCGGTGGTTGGATGCAAAGTGAAGGTGACAGGGTATGTTTCTAGTTTCCCTGCCATTGTTTGCGTTTCCTGATGTTGCATGACTACTGCTGATGTCATGTTCAAGAGTCAGAGGTCAGAGGGAAGCAGGGGCTGGAGGGAAACTGGCCATTCCTTTGTCCATTTCCGTCCCTCTCATTCACACTGCTAACTACGCTCTACATTTTCCTAAAACACACAGAGAGGTGTGGAGAGAGAGAGAGAGAGAGAGAGAGAGAGAGAGAGAGAGAGAGAGAGAGAGAGAGAGAGAGAGAGAGAGAGAGAGAGAGAGAGAGAGTCCAATGACATGGGCAGGTGAGTCAGCAGAGCTTGGAGAACAAACAGCGGAATTAACTCTGACACAGGAAAACATCTCACTTCCAGACCCCGACTCCCCCCCCCCCTCCCCATCACGTGCACATCCTTCATTTCACACAGATCTGTAAAGGAAAAATCTGTCAACTAGGCAGAAGCCGCAGTGCCAGATTTGTTTTACTGGCAATGACACGGCAGCAACAGTTCAGTTCCCCGTTTCTGCCGACTCTACGCGGCCCGTCCAAAGTATGAAAACACATTGTTAAATTTTGTGAATGACAGTGTCAGCGCGTGGCCTTTCCCCCTCTCTACTCACCGTTACTACCCATGCCTGAAGCCCACTCTGCACTATTCTATCTGCTTGGCAACATGTCAGCATGTAGTACTTGGTTACTGCCAATGGCTGTCATCACATGCCCCGAGCAGTGACATCTGCATGCCAGATGCCTGTGCCCTCTGTCCGAAGTGTGCTGGGAGTCTGCTGCTGCTTCTGATGCAGCCAACTGACATAATGCAGCTTTGGAGCAATTAGTAGATATGTGCTGCATGAACCTAGAGCTGTTCTTGAATCTGTGTTGTCCACAAGGAGTCTTGGGACCAAATGGCCGAAGGAGGAGTCATGCCGTATTTCCAAAGTGAAATTATTTCTTGACGTGATCTCAACACACATTATCTCTTCCACATATCAGCTTGCCATCTCCCTGAAAGGTCGCCATAATTGTGGTCGTTCTTATTTTTAGGGATGTGGCACCCTGGAAATGACCCCCTATGAGTCTTGACATTGCTATAATGTATCTATTTCATGGCAAACTTCTTGGACTGACTCATTCGGTGCTCCAACGGGAAGTGTGCAATATCTTAAAAGTATAACTAAAACCAACCTGGGGGTCAAACCGGATCTACTAAACTTTTAAGTGGAGTTACTCGTCAGTTTGAGCTTAAGATACACGTCGCCGACACACATTAGACGCGCCTACAGAGTTAAAGTGTTCGGGATATTTCGCCACTCCCCCCCCCGCTCCGTCCTGAATGGAACATCCCGAACTGGTTTGGCAGTCGGAGTAGGCGAGTTCCAACTGACAACATCGCAGGGGGTAACTTTACAGTGACCGAGTTGTAAGACTGTAACCAACTACGCATGTCGCTGTAATCTTTCTTCACCGCTCGTTTCTTTCTCCCAAAAAAACCCCCCCAACTATGTTCATTTTGAACATTTGTTTCAATTTGTTTTGAGGAAACACAAAACGTGGCTTGAACTTTCAGGCTACTTTTTGGGAATGCTTCCTCTGCCTGCCAATAAAGGTAAGTTTCTCTAACTACGGGGACATGCATGCGAAATAACTTGTTGTTTATTCTTTTGTTCTTTCAGTCCTGAATTAAGACCTAAGTGCTAAACACACGTTAAGGGTTTTTTTTGTTGTTTAGATCCCACTGGGGTGACCCATAGAAATCTGCTGCTCATATTGTAAGATGCTTTGGATAAAAGTGTCCAGAAATGTGTATATAGTATATTACAGATATTATTGATCTGCTCTCCCAACCCCCTCAGTCTACCTCTGTACAGGATGCCGGCCCCAAATTTGTCATTTTTATATAATTACTGTTATAATTACCTTTTTTGAAAATGTTTTGTATTAGTATTAATTTCCTTGTGATTGTCACTTACTATCTGGCCAAACTCAATTCCAGTCTCCCCCTCTCAGGAGAGCAGAGAGTGACAGTCCTGTCTGTGAATTCACATCCGAAGACATGTTGTACTGGACTCAGCCTGACTGGAAAGTACTGCTGCCAATAGTGCTGCTGTGGGACTGCCTCTGTGCTTTGGAGCTGAAACCCACGAGATGGCCACTTTATTCCCAAAAGCCTCTGCTGCTAGCCTGGAACGCCCCGACCGAGGACTGCCTCCCGCGCCATCGCATTCGCTTTCAGCTGGAGCAGTTCCAGATTGTGGCCTCACCCAATGAGGGCTTTGTGAAACAGAACCTCACCATCTTCTATAAGGACCGCTTGGGCTCGTACCCTTACTACGATCAAGACAGGACGGCGGTGAACGGCGGGCTGCCGCAGGTGGCCAGTCTCACGCAGCACCTGGAGAAGATGCCGGAAGGTGTGCAGAGGTATATACGTGAGCCGGGGGCCAAGGGTCTGGCCGTTATCGACTGGGAGGAGTGGCGCCCGCTCTGGATACGTAACTGGGACACCAAAGATGTGTACCGCAACCAATCTCGCCAGTTGGTCGCGCAAAAGAATCCGACCTGGCCCCCAGAACGGGTGGCGAAAGTGGCCCTGCAGGAGTTTGAGGTGTCCGCTCGGAAGTTCATGCTGGAGACGCTGAAGCACGCCAAAAACCTGAGGCCCAACCAGCTGTGGGGCTTCTACCTGTTCCCGGACTGCTACAACCACGACTACAGGCGCACTCTGGAGAACTATACGGGCCGCTGCCCCGACGTGGAGGTGGCCCGCAACGAGAAGCTGAAATGGCTGTGGACCGAGAGCACGGCCCTCTTCCCGTCCGTCTACATGGCCACCGTGCTGCGCTCCTCAGCCTCCGGACGCCAGTTTGTCCGGAACCGCGTGAAGGAGGGGATGCGTCTGGCATCGTCGGGAGACGGGCTGGCACGTCCTGTCTTTGTGTACGCCCGGCCCACGTACACCAACTCCCTGGAAATGCTGACGGAGGTGACGGACCATTTAACTTGACACTGGATAATGTTCTGTGATGCATTTAGTGACCTGAACCTTTTTTTTTTAATGTATAAAGGTTGTATAAAATGATGAGTGTGTTCCAAACTGTTTTTAAAAAAACCCTGGATAGTGTCAGTAATGTATAACACTAACAATTCCTACGGGGAAGCACAGGATGTGGATGTTTTTCTTTAATCTTTTTTTGTGTCTAGGTTAACTCCCAATCACAGTGTGGCTCAAACATTCAACACTCCCACCCACCTCTTTCTCCCTCTGCTCAGTGCATGCTGCATGGAACTTTTCCTTATCTGCAACCACAGTCCTTTCCTGTGCTATTAGCAGACAGACACCCCAGTACCACTCAATTGTGTGTCGGGGTCTAGGACGGTTGTTGGTAAGTTACACATCTCGCTAACACCCTATACAGCATTTCCTTATGGGTGAATGAACAGATAAGACCTGTTGAGTTAACATAGCTCACGCCCTGCTAACTTTCTGACCCCCTATAAATGACATTCACAGTGACCTTAAGTGTATGTGCACCTTGTTTGACCTGACCCGTCTCTTTACAGACTGACCTGGTCTCCACCATCGGGGAGAGTGTGGCGTTGGGTGCAGCTGGGATCATCCTGTGGGGAGAAGCAGCGTATGCAAGCAGCAGAGTAAGCGTCTACACACCCTGACTATGAAGCTAAAACAATAACAATAGTCAGCACTTAACCACACACACGTTATCACCCTGTGAGTTGCCGATGTGTTCGGTCACATGTTTCCATGCAGTCACATGACCATCGACACTTTCTCCTTAGGGCTGCAATTCAGCGAGTTGACTCGAGTTGCATGTGTGAGCCAGGAGATATGAAAGCTATTTATGTGCAGAATTGAGCTGCATGGGTGTTGAACTCATATTTTGGGGCGGTGCATCAAAATCAATCATCTCCAGTACCTGTCTCCTGAGATGCCACGTTTTTACAGAATAATAATAATATTATTATTATTATTATTATTATTATTATTATTATTATTATTATTATTATAGGTATTTTCAATCCATTCCCTTTTAATTAAAATCCAAGAAAGTAGTTTTGGCAGATTTGCCCGCGGTTGAATAAAATGCCAGAGACTGTAGACCTGCAGGAGAAGATGGATTACTTTAGTTAAACTAGTGCTAGATGTGTTGTCTACACTGCCTCAAGCCAATGGAGGAAAATTAAACATCGTAATTTAGGCTGCAGGGACCTTTGCTGCATTATGTAGACCTATTTATTGGAGGTAAATACAGTAGTAATATTTCTTCAAATGTACTTTCACACTGTCTGAAGCCAAGTAAGGAAATGTAGCCTATAGGGTCATTTGTGGTGTAGACTCATGTATTCCCAACTGGCTTGTTTCATTTATTTATTTATTTTTGGTTTGTGCTGGATCAACACAAAACAATATGGTGTTCAATAGACTGGAGTGTTGGTTTGGAAATCATAAGAATGAATGTAAAAGGAATTCACTCAGATTTTAAATATTATGGATCGCCAAAATTCCACAACTTGCTTTAGATTATTATTATTATTATTATTATTATTATTATTATTATTGCACAGAGTATTGTGCTTTTCTTCAAAACTCTGCTGAGTTTGTATTAAATGTATTCCACCTCCAGATATCATACAGCTGACAAGAACTTCATAAGTCACAACTCTGAATGGGCAACATCCTCGAGAATCACCTGTATTTTGGAAAACGCCACTGCATGCGCCCACGCGTGCCTGAACGCCAGGTTTTCCGTGTCAAAACTGTTAGGTAATTAACTCTGACTTCGACCTAGGTGAGGAATGCGTGTCTGGGTTTGTCTCCCTCCAGGCCAGCTGCTTCAGCCTGGACGAGTATCTGCGGGGTCCGCTGGGTAAATACCTGCTCAACGTCTCCACGGCAGCGGAGCTATGCAGCCGGACCTTGTGTGGTTCTCACGGCCGCTGTCTGCGCAGGAATTCCGACAGTGACGTTTACTTGCATCTGAACCCCCTCAACTACAGCATCGTCAGTCAGGATGGCCATTTGATTGTCACCGGCGAGCCTGGCGAAGCAGAGACGATGGGCTTTCAAAAGGGCTTTCAGTGCCAGTGCTACTGCGGGTACCAGGGGGAGGGCTGCGATCAGAGGGACCCCCTTAGAGCAAAGGGGGGAGGCACCTCGAGCCACGGCGTCAGCAGGTGCAGTGTGCGATTTTATTGATTATCTCTCTCCTCCTCTGTTAACGTACTATACATAGACGTAGACTCTTTTTGTAGACTACAGGTTGTTGTTGTTTTTTTTGGGGGGGGGGGTGGTAGCATTTTTTTGTTCTTTGAATTGCTGTAAAGGTTGGTGAGTCTATGGATGACAAGTGAAATTTTAGGAAAAACACTGTGGAAATTGCAGAGTTATGGTTGTTTATGCGTTTTCATTTTTCACACAATGGCGGGCTTGCTGGAAATAACGTTGTTTACATTTTGCTCTCCGTTTCCTCTCCCTCCTACCATCAGTCACTGTTTCTCAAGGTGTCATATTTCCATGTTTGGCGTAGGGAGAGTGCTTTATGGAAACGTGTTGTATGAATGAGTTGACCTGTCAGCAACCGCGTGTTGAAAATGGAATTGCTGCACTTAATCCCGGGAAAAGCACAATATAGTTCTAGTGCCTGACCTCTCTCTGACATCTGATGATTTTATGGAGGCAAATACAATATTTGTATTTATTTGAATGTACTTTTATGTGTTTTCTATGATATTTTATTTGTCCAAAACATGACTACTACTACTCTTGGAAAACGTTTTAATACCCTGCTCCATTCATGCTACAAATATCTGTCTCCTGTTTCAACAGCACTTTTACCTTAAATGCAGAATAAGCATTTCATTCTTCCAACTGTAAAAATCAAATTACTGACACTTTGTGCGTCTCATGATTAACTCATTTTATTATGACCTCTGTAAGGCATATTCTGTCCAACATAGGAGGAAATAAAAATTGTATTTGTCCATCTTATGCAGTTTTTGTTTTTTACTTAACACTACAACGTGGAGAGGAAGCACGGGAGGACAAAGGCCTCGCGCAGGACAAGAAGCAGCAACACTGAGCAGAGGGTTGTGTTGTGGAAAGTGTTTTTTAAAGACCAAGTGAGGGAAGGGAAATATAAAAGTGCTGCTGTTTGTCAAGAAAACGTTTTTATTCAATCTCACTTGGTAAAAAAAACCCCATGCTGCCATTAAGGCGACGCGAGCTCCTCAGGGAGGGACACGTTTTGCTCGCGGCAGCCCCATACCCTCTCCTCTGTAATTGCAGGTTGCCGTTAAGCCATGAGTTATTTTCTACTACTTTTAAGACTTGAGCGAGGCATGTATTTAAATTTAGTGGAGAGAGATTGATCATGGCGTGCCTGATAGCTGTTGAGGCCCGCGCGGGCTACAGCAAGAGCACGCGCTCCGTGATACTTCGGGTCAATGAAGTGTTTACCGTCACAATTACACACCTTTCTTCCTTCAGAATGAACTGAAAACTCCTCCCTAAAAAGGTGGCTGGGCTGATGGTTTCACGCTGTAACTTTAAATGCGACTACTCAAGGTATCCGCCTGGTCCCTTCTGATTGGGCGTCAGAAACCCTGTCCGCACTTCTGTTTTCCATTGCTTCCTTCCCGTTTCGAGCCATTCAGATCACGAGATTTCTACTAATCTGGTCCCTGCGGGTTCAGATCACAGTAAACAAAGCAAAGTAAAAGTTGTAACATAGGTAAGTTAGTTATGTTCTGTATTGGCTCTTGTAGTTTTACGTTTTCCAGGTTGTCTGCGATCATTTAGCACACCACTACATGTTTGAAGAGCTGGGAAATCTTGGAAACATTCATTTCCTAAAATGCGCTAGTCATTAAAAAATAGCCACTGGTGTGTTTAAGTACAGAACTGCATTTTTGTTTACTAGTAAGAACATAAAAGTGACTGGTAAAAAATAAAACGAGTCACTAGTAACTCTAAAATGAGTAGTAATACTTTAAAATTATTAGTAGTAAAAAGAGAAAAGTGAAAAACCAATTTAGTCACTAGTATCTATTAAATTAGAACTAGTATCTATTATATAGCAAATAGTAAAATGACATAAAAATTGCTGCCAATATGCTGCCAGTGCTCTAGAGAGTAAATGGCAGAGCGGCCTGCCATGTGCATCATTCTGAATTTTCATTTCCTCAATTTAAGGAGTGGAGAGCTTTGTTGAAAGGATGAGCACACTCTAGCGTTATGTCCTCTCAAAACTGCATTACACAATTCACTACTCTTTCTCGGTGTCCTCTCTTTTTCTGCAGCGATGAGGTCGGTTTCCCCCGCGGTGCTCCTGCCCTTACACGTGATCGCTGTTGTTTGTGGGCTGCACTACGCGTCGGCATCGGCATTTTCCCAGGTGCCTTTCCTCACCGTGTGGAACGCTCCCACTGCCAGTTGCCATTCTCTCTATGGCGTGGACCTGGACCTGGGGGTGTTCAGCATTGTCCAGAACCAGAACCAGAGCTTCATGGGTGACAACGTAACCATCTTCTACGCCGGTAAAATCGGGCTGTATCCCCACTACTCCCAAGGAGAGCCCGTTAACGGTGGGGTGCCACAGAATGCCAGTCTTGATGAGCACCTCCGAGCTGCCGCCGGAGACATTCGCGCCAATATCCCCGACAAGGACTTCCAGGGAATGGCCATAGTGGACTGGGAAAGCTGGAGACCAGTGTGGGAGAGAAACTGGGATAGTAAGGAGGTGTATTGGGAGGCGTCTCGGGCCCTAGTGAGGTCCAAGCACCCAGACTGGAGCCCCGCCCAAGTGGATGCGGTGGCCCGCAAGGAGTTCGAGGAAGCCGGGAGGGGATTCATGGAGCAGACGTTGAGACTGGGGCGGCAGGCCAGACCGGCGGGGTCGTGGGGTTACTACGGTTTCCCCGACTGCTACAACTCCTACAGCGGTAAAAGCGTCAACTACACGGGGGAGTGTCCACCCGCGCAGACCAAGAGGAACGACGAGCTGTCCTGGCTGTGGAACGCGTCCTCCGCCCTGTACCCCGACATCTACCTCAGCCTGGAGGTGCGTGGGCTCGGCAGCAAGGTCCTCCTGTACACTCGCCACCGCGTCCTGGAGGCCATGAGGGTGGGAGCGCAGGCGCCTCCCTCGCCTCCCCCCGTGCTCCCGTACGCTCGCATCGTCTACACCTACACGTTGGACTTCCTCTCTCAGGCAAGTTGTTTAAAAAAAAAGTTTTTTTTCGGTGCCTTCAGTGCCTCAGTGTGCTAACGAAGCTCGGCTGAATCATCTGCCTCCCTCTTATAGGAGCACCTGGTCTACACCATCGGAGAGAGTGCCGCTTTAGGATCTGCGGGGGTGGTGCTCTGGGGGGACCACGCCTATGCCAAATCTCAAGTACAGTAACCTTTCCAATTACTTCTCCATCATATGCACCATCCTGCGTAGAAGCCATTTTGACTGCTTTACTGTCTGCTGTCTTACTCAGGCTACGTGCGACGCCGTGAAGGCCTACATCGACGAGACCCTGGGTCACTACCTGGTGAACGTGACGTCGGCCGCCACTCTCTGCAGCCGGACAGTGTGTTCCTCCAACGGGAGATGCCAGAGGAGAAACCCGAACTCGGGGGCGTACCTCCACCTCGACCCCGCTGTCTGGAAAGTGACATCCGAGAAGAGGCGAGAAGGAGGGCAGAACTACAGAGTGCTGGGACGGATGAGGCCACGTCAGGCGGCGCACATGAAGTCTCGGTTTCAGTGCAGGTGCTACCCCGGGTGGGGCGGCGAGAGCTGCTCCAAACCGCTGTAGGGTGAAATGCCTCTCTTGAGGGGAGGTCGAGGAAAAAGGTCAGCAGAACCAACAATAATCTGACAATCTGAGGACACTGTTGGTCAGAGATTTTTGCACTAGTTGGCCCCAGAGCTGGTTTGTTTTATTACCACGTGGTGATCTCGTGTGTCTGGAGATTAACAAAACTCAAAGTATTTCTTTTCTTTGACAAGATTTGAGTTTCTGATTTCCCCTTATTTTTAGGAGAGTTAATGGAGCTGATTGTTGCAAATGCACAATACGTTTACGTTCCCAGTCTACAGTATGTGCATTTCTACTTATTGACTGTGTTGCAATAAATGAATAATGTCTCGTTTTGTGAAACAAGTGTGTCAAAGATTGTTGCACTGCCTCTCTGTGAAATTTAATTGTAATAACAAAATATTATTTGGATCTCAGCATTCAAATAAACATGTTTACCAATAATTAGGTATACAAATATTGTTCATGCTTTGGCCATTTTTTGTTTAAACACGTGTTATGTGTTGTTGTGACCACCAGGGGGTGCTGTGGGACAGCTGACCAGAAGACAGGCATGGCACCAGGGCTTCAGTAGCTCAAAGCTTTGGCACAGGGCATTAGCAGTCAGAGGATGAGTCAAATAAATAACAAAAGGACCAAAATATGATTTGGCTGAATGAATCAAATTATGATCAACAGCCTGACTTTGCAGCAGCCATGTTGTGTTGGTTACGATGAATTAAACCGGCTAACACAGAAGTGAAGACAACATAAGGTGACCTTGATTGATTTACGAGTGGCGTGTACGACGCGGTCTTATCTGATAGCCACTGCTGCTCCAAACTGGTGTAGTTGATAGTAATTTCCCTCCTCTGTCCCCTGAGAGTGGGCAGACTGGAAGAACTGACTCCCAGAAGGCCTTCTGTTTCCTACTTCCTTTATCATCACTTGCTGGATTGTGAGAAAATGAGGAAGAGATAGGAGGGAGCTTTTTTTTTTTTGAAAGTTGAGGGGAGATATCTAAAGTCTGTTTTGTTTTTTTAACAATTTTGTTCTCAGTAGAGTAGGCACTCTGTAGACTGCTATTTTCTGAGCCAGACAAACTGTCCACGCCAGTGTTGAAGAGAATGACACGGTTATAACTAGTTTCCTGTCTAATAATATATAATATTTCAGACTAATGGCTGCTTTTCGTACTGATTGACGTTCAAAATTGTTTGCCGCTCTGTTCATTGGATTATTATTTTCTTTACCCAGGCAATGTAAAATTATTTATTTATGCTGTTCTTTTGAAAAGGCATGGAAGAAGATTGAGGGGACGGACAAAGTTTAAAAAATGAGCCCATAAATGTTCAGATGAAATATGAATGATGCTGCTGAGGCAGTTTGTTTTGGTTGTCTACTGGTGTGTTACTGATAGTAAAATATCAGCTCTTAAAACAACGGTATCCATATCGAAATTTGATTTGTCTTCTCAAGTCTTCCCTGATATGTGTTCACTTTCCTATGCTAGCGGAGAGGCCGTTCTGATCTGTGATCTGTTGAAGACACCACTCCCTCTAACCCCCCGTCAGGTCGAGCACCCCCCTCCGCTTCTTTATCCTCTCATCCCCACGTTTCTTCGTTTTGGCGTCTCGCTCTGTCAGCCCTCCATGGTCACGTCTCCCCTTCCCCCTGCTGCTCGGTCTAGAGATCGTCTCGCTCGCTCTTGGTTTAATAACCATTTTGTCACGCTCTCTGTCTGTGTCCTTCAAAAGAGTCAACTCTCTGATTAGCTTTCATAGCGATCTGATGCACTTCTCTAAACGATGTATGTATACGTTACCAAAGCCATGGTGGTCATGACTGTTTACTGTAGGATCCATCAGTGATGCATTTTAGACATCCGGCCTGCAATATATTTGTGTATTACTTTTTATAAGAAGGTTTTAAAAGTATAGAAAAATCCAAAAATCCTGTGTATGATCTTTCACGCGTGTTACAGAATACATACTGTTTCAACGGCAACCAATTGCCGGAGAAGTGGCTGTAAAAACTGTCAATGCAAAGTGGTCTCTGACACTTTTATCATGTCTCCATAAACTGTAAGTAAATGAAATCAGGGCCAGGAGGCAGAGACAGAAAGTGCAAAGGAAAAAGGAGTGAGGGTGTGAGAGAGGTCACAGTGTCCTATTTCTTAGGAGATGGAGCTCTGATTGCACTCTCCACTTAGGGGTTGTTTCTGTTGCAGAATCACTGTGTGAGTGGCAGACAGACCATATCTTGCAGTAGTACATGTCATATCAGCCCCGTGGCTGGGTGCAGACGGGCTGACGATATTCAATTTATTTGCACATAAATGAGTGCCATCTTTGTACAAAACCTTAGGGCGTGAAAACAGGCAATCACCCAGTGTCTGTACATGGCCGTGCGTGGCCGTGGCGTCCGTGTGCACGTGGAGGGGGGTATATGCGCACGTTGCTGTTGAGGATTTGCTTTCTCTGCTGTATGCATCCTGATGAGAGGTGACCTGACAGACTGTCACATGTGACTTATCCTGCGATGGGCACTCAACCCCCACCCCCACCTCACCCGACCCCATCAGAGAATACCATTCTACAGCAAAGGGAACGCAGACACACACACACACACACACACACACATGCACACACACACACACACACACACACACACACACACACACATGCACACACACACACGCACACACACAAAGGTGGCTTCTGCCAAAGTCACACAATACCGGTGTGTGCCTGGTAGCCATTCAGGTGGAAAATTACATTGCCCAATCAATTGCTAATAGAAAGTCTTTCCTCTAGTAGTGGCCAATCAAATGCTCACAATGTGCCATCTCCTCTAAGCAACGGCCAATCAATTGCTCACAAAGGTTGTTGTTGTCATGTTGATCCTGATAAAATGTAATTATTCTCCATTTTCATGGACATATATCGAGGAGGTTCGACGGCGATGGATGACGATGATAAATAAATGCAAACAAATAAGGAAAGCACTCAGGAAGCAGGAGGACGTTGAGTGTTTCCTCGACCCCCGCGCCCCTTCATTTTGTAATTAATTCAAATATGATTTCTTTTTGCGAGACAATAATCCGCTTCAGCATTTTTCTCATTCATTTGAGCGAATTTGATCGAGGCTCATTTGAAGCAGCATTTTGCTCCTTATTAGTCTGGGTAATGAAGTGGATCTCAGGAGGAAAACGCTTTTGTTACTGAGAGCGGAGACACACTGGTCACCTCAGCAGGGCGAACGCAGACTCGATCTAACGCAGGACGCCAACAGTGATTTGTAAACTCTTTGACAAAAGTTTGAACGTGAAGAGTGACGAGTGTGTGTGTGTGTGTATGTGTGTGTGTGTGTGTGTGGGGGGGGTTATCTGTCTCACACTCTCACTGCAGATTCCCATCTTAATGTAGCAGGCCTGCAATGTAGAGGGCCTTGTCATTGTGTGCCATCTCTGATTGTATCACCAGCGTTGAGTTTGTCTAGTGGATGTCGTGGTTGACTGTTTCTATTAAGGCTGTTAAACTACTGGATGTCATGGCCAACTGGCGGCTGGAAGATGACTGTCACATATCGCACGGCGCTTTGTTTTGTTTGCCCTCGTTAAACAGTCCCCGGACGTTACCATCGAGTCGACAGATAAACAGGTCGGCAGCATTTAGAGTGGAAATTATTGTAAATGTTTCGAGAGCGGCAGTCTTTCAAAAGAGGCATGTGGTTTCAACTTAATCCTTACACTTGTTTTTTGTTTTTTTTCACACGCACACACACACACACGTACATATACACAGCAGTAGAACAGAGACACGGAGGAGATTGTTGTTTCGATATTTCTGCGTGAGAGAAGCGACCTGACCAGAGGGAAGTAGAGTTTTTACAAATCTATAATGGTCTGAAAGGTTCGTCTTCTTATCGTGTTCCCGACTTCGTTGTTGAAGATTCAGCTGGCCTTGCGTTTTCATTTCCTCCCCAACCCCTTCCGAACACGCCTCTCAGGGAAAACTGTCTTTAACAGAGCAATGAATAAGCTTGTCTCTGTAATGGAAAAGGAGCACAGATGCTGGTTTCATGCGCTATTCCACTTCCATATAGGGTGTTTAGAAATAAAGGAGGTATAAAAAAAAAAAAGTGCAATAGCCATTTGCCGCCCCTGGAAAGTGTTCAGGTCTATGATAATCCCAATGCAACCCAAACTTCATAAAGGCAGAATGTGCTATAATAGGATTCATGGTTCCTATTTCACTATCTTAATCGACTGTCCGTTCCTCCTATCTTGATTTACTTCTCTTTCTCTTTATTCCATAACCTTTTATTATGAACCACAGTGGGTGTGAGGCCTGTACACACCCACCCACATGCATTGCACCAAATGCACTCGCAGACCTGCACACACACACACACTTATATGAATTCAAGATTAGTCCAGGAATCTGGGATTGCTTGGTCTCAACAGAAATGTCATGGTGAGTCGTAACCTTTTACTCGAGCACGTTATCTGCTCCGATAGCGTGGCTGGGCCGGGACGGGGGGGACGGGGGGGAACCGGGGCGACGCGATTGGATTTGAAAGGTCCACATCCAAGTCGTGCCCACCGGCTATCTTGCCTCCACAGTTCAGCAACACCAGCACTAACGGCATGCCGTCCGCACACCACCACAACTACCACCACCACCACCACCGCCGCAAACTTGCAGGGATGTGATCTGTCCCGCTGTATCTGCGTCTCCCTTCCCCTAATGAACCAACTGTGGCTGTGGGAATAGCAGCCAGGTCACGCTGCGTTTGAGGGCAAAGGGGATGGGAATCTTTTACGGAAATCCTCCCGTCGAGATGTGTCAGCAGCTTTGTGTGTGGTAGGTTGAGAGAGGGATGGGGCTATACAAGGAGGACGGGGTATTAGAGGCAGATCTGTTGTGCTGACACGTGTATCTGTCACTATGGGTCATGAGTTGTGACACTGACAATGCCAGCTCCTTGTTTAAACCACCAGAGACCAGAGGAAACCCTTGACGTCAGCTTGGATAACATTACATAAACCGTACACGCCGTACAGCAACAGTTAACGTGACATTTCAAACATGAAGCGTTCACGTGTGTGTTCCCGGTGACATGCCAATTATCTTTCAGAGATGTCCAAACGTCGGCCCCTGTAGCAGGTCAGGAAGTTCTGAGGACGCTGGCAACTAGGTTAGCAGGTATTTGCACAGCAGGGGGCAGTAGTGATTGGCGCTATCTGCTGAGCCACACCGAATAATGGCAAAGTCTATAGAGGTGAATGTTTACTGTCAGAATTTCTGGGCGAGGTCAGAAGTCTGTTTTTTCAGAAGTATTCCTTAAACCGACGAATGCTGCATGGTGAGAAAGATGTTGATGGACTGAGCGGACCCACATACTATACAGGTTATACTGAGATGAACTATAAACCTGTAGCCTGTGTAAATGCATTAAAATCAAGTTCTGTTCCAGAATTTCATTCCCTGAAACTGATTGCACAGAATCAAACATCAGTGGATCATCACACTTTTGATATTTCAGGTAAAAAAATATATATATAACCAACTATGGGAATGTTTTGCCACCCAAACTGTCATTTTCAAAGAACCATTCATATATTTCTCCTTGAAGATTAAGGACATCACAGAGCATCACGTTAGGTGGTCTGTTTGTTGTTTGTTTTTCATGCTCCTCTAATACCCCGTCTGCTGGAGCTGCAGCCCTCGGTGGCTCCGGAGGGTGACGTCCTCTCGGCATGCTGTTGTTCTAGGGCGTTGCTAAACGGTGGCTCCCAGGCTGCTCCGCCACCATCCAAATCCCCCATTTCTGCACCTGTTTCCAAGACAACTGCCATTTAAAGGGGCAGCTCTGATTTATTGACTGTTTGCCCTTGACCAGCTACATTTGTACTTGAAGCTGTTTGATCCAACCGATGAGACTTTTGTTTAGCTCAGTGGCAACACAGCATCTATTGTTATCAGCGGTGTAGAGCAGCTCTCCACCGCTGGCAGCCAGCAACCTGTACGTAGATTTTTGGGTGGAGCATCAGGGCAGAAATAATAAAACAGGAGTGTCTCCAGCTGGTATCCCACGTTGTGCCTCGTTCTGCACATTTTTGTCAAGGGAAGATTTCCATTGAGGATGAATTTTAGTCGTAGTCCATGGTTAATGTGGAAAACCAGCCTACACGGGACTGTGGTTGGAATGAATAAGCTCATACCAGTTGGCAGTGTGGTGCTTGTGTGGGTGTAGCTGTAGGTAAGGTTGAGTAACTGGGTAACTAATTTATATGAGCATTGGCAGTTTACAGTGTAACCACCACACCACCAAATTAAGATTAAGCCCTCTAAAATGAATGCAGTGAAGAATTTCTACCCCTCCTCCTCCTCCTCCTCCTCTACGCTCCGGAGTCCTCTTTGAATTTTCTTTCATGCTATCAACACAGAGCCTGATGTCTCAATCTGGCAACCCATCTTTTATTTCCTCCTCGTGATTATGGTGAAATTATTCCCTAACAGGTGAACTTAGTCAAGCAAAACTAATGGGATTTCTCACCTCTCAGTATTGCGACATAGCTTTTCTGTCTGGCGAAACCTGATGTTTTACAACAAGAATGGAGCATTAAAGACAGAGAGTTAGAAAGAGAGCTTAGACTGTAAAATATCAATTTATCATCACAAGTAATCAGATGAACTGGGTAGTTTAAAGGGCAAAAGGCAAATTTTTTAATTGTAATTCCAATAGCATAAGACCTAAACCTTCTGGAAACAAGAAGCTCCTTCATTAACAATGTCATACTAATAATGTTGCTTCGTTAAACAAATAAGTAAACAAGAAGGAAAAGGTGATTGTGAAAGTTACTCGATATCTTACTCGATATCTTACCCAATATCTGACGAGAGGATTGGCACCAGAATCATCTCTGTGTGATAGCTTTCTGTAGGTAGCTCTGTCCAGTGTGTATGCTAACACTTTAGCATAGTAAGTAACGGTAGGCGATTAGCATTAGCAGTATGAACCTTGGTTGGTAGGTATTGTTTTTTATTCTAGGGCTTGTAGATTCATAACTTCTTAAAAACGAAATCTCAATCGTCATCATTAGTGAAGGTCATTATGAATCAACAGCGTAAAAACCTTAGCGGTCTGGCTAACTTCGCTTGCTCACAAGTTCTGCTCAAAGTCACATGGGAAGAGAGCTCTTTTTGTCAAATGTTATATCTATTTTTATTTCTCATGTAATCATTAGAGCTGCTACAATTTCAGACTTTAAGGATAATGCTAATCACCTACAGTTACTTAAGATGCTATATACTAAAGCGTTAGCATGTTAGCACCAGACAAAGCTATCTACCGGAGAAACAGCGATGATTGTGGTGTCAAACCTCTTGTCAGATATTAGGTAAGCTGACCAACGGGCCAAACCCCCCAAAAGTCAGTCCTTTAAAAACAGCACACACAAGCTACTAGCTAGTAACACAATACAGGAAAGACAATAGTCAAGCCAATTCAGTAACAATACCAATTTCTCCAGTTTTTACGGTATGTGGCAGTTTTCCTGGTCAACATTTTCATCAGTATTTCATTGTTTTCAGTGCAATTTATGTTATCTGTCTCAGTAAATCAATGCAAGCAGACACAAGTAACATTGATGTGATTGGAGTGAACATCTGTAATTTTACAATGAAATTCAACTGTAAAATAACAAGCAGAAGGTTACGGCTGCTTGCCAGGGAACAGCAGTCACATTCAGATAGATTCTACAACTGCCCACTGTAAATTGAATATTATGTAATTTCTAGTTAACAAGGTTTTACAGTCGGCATAAAAAAGTTCTTATTATTTTGACAGTTCACAACAGCCCCATTCGCTGTGAGTTATTCCTCAGTTTAATAGTCTCAGTTGATCAGAAGCCTCAATCAATGAGCATCATCGAAGTCTATAAAGAGCTCCAGCTCAGTGAGTGCCCTAATGTTTCACAGTTATATTCATCTGTGAAGTCTAGTGCGATCTGGTGCAAGTAAAACTCTCTTTAAATATTAATAATAATATTAAATGCTGTGTGTCTCAAAACATCCTCCAGTTTAACAAGGCGGTGGTAGAAATCTCTGGTCTGTTACAGGATGCATTGAATTCACAAATACCTCAAACTACTTGAAAAATGATGTGAAACCTGCTGCTAAAAATCTGACTTGAATTATGAAAACGAGTCAACCAGTGGTTCAGTGTTGTTTCTATCTAATCTATCCAAAGTCATATTTCTAGAATGATGTCATTTTCATCATTTCCCTTCAGGTTTCAGGAGTCTAAAGGGCTTTTCTGCATCGAATGCAGCAGCTGGGCTTGAAGAACTAAGAGAGGTGACCAGCTCTTTCCATCTTTCCAAGTTGGACTGATTTAAAAATTGTATAAAATCTATTTAGGCGATACGTGGATTGGCCCCGATTTATATTTCTGAGCTTTTAATGCCGTATGAACAGAAACAAAACCTCATATTAAAGCTGGAGTGCTCCAAAGCTAGTGACAAGAGCTTGTTCAGTGACTCAGACCTATATTTACATGCTCTCATTTAGCTAACCCTGGAGACGCCATGATACCAGGCAGCAATTTAGGGAAATGTCTTCAAATCTACTGAAAGGCGGACAACAAGGCATCAAGCGCTCCAGACTCCTAGAAGCCATTGCACATTATAATTTCTTGAGTAGATATGAAATATTCTTAGTTTTTCAAATATCACTATATTGCAATATGTGCAAACCTTTGGCACCAGAAATAGTTACGCAAGTTCTTACATTTTCCCTTCAATATTGATGAAAATACCCTCAAATTGATGGTGACAGTTTTTACTTTATCCTCATTCATTGTGTCATTTCACAGCCACAGTAATAACAACATCAGACATATGGAGCTCACTGCAACACATCCAAAGGACAAGTGCCGACCAACTGAGTCATTTTCTTAGTTGTTACAACACTCACTTCACAAATGTCCGATTTCCTAGCAAAAGCTAATTAGCCTGAAGACCTGAAGCTGTATGTTGTCATGACAACCAGACGTTATGGGTTGAGACAGTTAATACTGTCTCAAGTCACATCAGTCTTGAATTGTTTGGTGTGGTGGATGAGAACTAATGAGGCAGTGACAATGTCAAAACTAGGAAAAGCAAGATCAAACAAATAAATAAGATGGCAGAACTGGATCAGATAAGCTGCTTTGATGCATCTTTATTTTTACATTTTCATTGGTTTGTTTCTGGGTATAACAAATTCTTCCAGAATTTTCCGTGGGTTTGGGATCACTCCCATATCGTATAGATTTGTCCTTTCTGAGAGGTTAACTTGAAACCCTATGAACTGTCATGTGCAGTCAGAGCGTCTGACTCTCCTCTCGATGCTATGTGACGTGCCGTTAAAGGTCATGCGTACAACATATTCTCGTCTGGAGAAAAAAAACAAACGCATGCGAGTTTAGAGAATCAAGACAGCTGATAGAGAATCAGACGGACAGACGGAGCAAAGCGAGGACACTCAAGGCATATTCTCCCCTCCGCTCTCTGAAAACAAGAGCTCTCAAGGTCACCAAGATGAAATAGCTAAGCCAGAATTTTCAAGTCCCACTTCCCCCCCCTCCCTCCCTCCTCAGCCTCCCCTCGTCTCTTTGTTTTTTTCTCTTTCTGTCTCTTTTACTCTCCTCTCCCTCCGTCCTCTCCCTGATCGGGCGGCAGACAGCGTGTAAGTGCTCTAACCCAGAGAAGTCTCTAGGAGCTCTTGTGATTGGCTGTGCTCTGCAGCACTGTTCACAATCGATTAAGGCACGGTGAGCTCCCGTTAACAGCTTTTCTCTGCTGCTCCTGTGGCTTTGATACTGTCACATAGACTCCAACTTCGCCCTTAACCCTTCAACCACTACCCCCCCCCCCTCTCTCTCTCTCCACTTTCCTTTCATTTTCAAAGCCTCCAAACTCCCTCACTCTACTGCCACTCAAAGAGGTTTTTACATCCCTCACACCCTGCCTGCCTTGCTCTCTCTTCCTCTATATTTTTCTGTTCTTACTCTTAAAATCACTTAAAACTACTTCTCCTCTTACTCACCTTGTCCTGTCAGCCTTACTCTGTCCTCGGGGAGAGAGGAGAGAGAGAGAGAGAGAGAGAGAGAGAGAGAGAGAGAGAGAATTAACCCTGGAAAGAGAGAGAATGAGAGAAATGTGTGTTTTTACCAGAAAGACGTTACAGTCAGCATCATGGTGATATCATGCATGATATTGGATCATTAATGAGTTAATGTGTGGCTGCACTATGTTTCTGTGTGTGTGTGTGTGTGTGTGTGTGTGTGTGTGTGTGTGCATGTATGTTCATGGGCTGTGCATCTTTGTAAGGTTTTGCACTATGTATGTCCATTACATGTACCCCCCCACCCCCCCAAGTCTTTGCATGGTTTAATGTTGCGTGACACAAGATAAATATGAGAAAATAAGTACACTGCCTTTGCGTTCTTTGTCTCCCTACATGGATAACCTCCCAGCCATTAAATCATTACTCAGTCACTGCCTTCCTATTGTACCATGTCACCTCCGCCTCCTCCAGATGACGTGTACTCTCGTGTACAGGCGAGCGGGATGTGAAGCAGGAAGCATCATGCAAAGATGTTTTACCAAAATGCACAACGGTGAATTCCATTTTTTTCTTAAAAGCCGCTCATGTAGAGGTCACTTTAGCAGGGAGCATTGCCCGAAGAAAACTATGTGTTTTTTTTCAATGGTTTTTATTATCAAAAGGCAGTGAACCGTTCTCTCAGAAACACAAAGATGTGCAGTGAGAGAGGCCAACGGCTCGATCTGCTCAGACAGAGTGCTCTCTTCTTCTGCGCCTTTTCTGTTTTCTCTATTGTGGCTCACAGAAAAGCTTTAAGTGCCATTTAACTCTGCTACCAGCTTCTGACAAGGCCTGCAGCAGCTAAATTGGGCTATTTATTCTCCAAGTATGTGTGAACGCACCTGTATTCTATCTGTTTTTCTATTCTATTCGATTCTTTTCTATTCTATTGTACTGCATGCACTTTATGCATTGCAGCCTGTTTTGTATGGTGAAAAGCAACCTGTCGCTAGCATCATCATAAGTACACACAAGAATTTCTGAAAAGTTTCTCTCATATCGATGAGTGAATTATGTCTTCACTTGCGTTTGATTTTTGCTGCTCACCAAATTGGTGTCTTTATTTGTGGAGGTCATTTATGTGTGTGTATCTTATACTGTGTGTGTTGTACTCTGAATGCCTTGCCATCTCGTCATCAAAGGTCGTTCCAGAAGACGCAGGAAATCAACATTGGATCAGTAGATGTTGTAGATGTTGTAGATGTTGTAGATGTTGTAGATGTTGTAGATGTTGTAAGATGTTGTAGATGTTGTTAGATGTTGTAGATGTTGTAGATGTTGTAGATGTTGTAGATGTTGTAAGATGTTGTAGATGTTGTAGATGTTGTAGATGTTGTAAGATGTTGTAGATGTTGTAGATGTTGTAGATGTTGTAGATGTTGTAAGATGTTGTAGATGTTGTAGATGTTGTAGATGTTGTAGATGTTGTAAGATGTTGTAGATGTTGTAAGATGTTGTAGATGTTGTAGATGTTGTAGATGTTGTAGATGTTGTAGATGTTGTAGATGTTGTAAGATGTTGTAGATGTTGTAGATGTTGTAGATGTTGTAGATGTTGTAAGATGTTGTAGATGTTGTAGATGTTGTAGATGTTGTAGATGTTGTAGATGTTGTAGATGTTGTAGATGTTGTAGATGTTGTAAGATGTTGTAGATGTTGTAGATGTTGTAGATGTTGTAGATGTTGTAGATGTTGTAAGATGTTGTAGATGTTGTAGATGTTGTAGATGTTGTAGATGTTGTAGATGTTGTAGATGTTGTAGATGTTGTAGATGTTGTAGATGTTGTAGATGTTGTAGATGTTGTAGATGTTGTAAGATGTTGTAGATGTTGTAGATGTTGTAGATGTTGTAAGATGTTGTAGATGTTGTAGATGTTGTAGATGTTGTAGATGTTGTAGATGTTGTAGATGTTGTAGATGTTGTAGATGTTGTAGATGTTGTAAGATGTTGTAGATGTTGTAGATGTTGTAGATGTTGTAGATGTTGTAGATGTTGTAGATGTTGTAGATGTTGTAAGATGTTGTAAGATGTTGTAGATGTTGTAGATGTTGTAGATGTTGTAGATGTTGTAGATGTTGTAGATGTTGTAGATGTTGTAGATGTTATAAGATGTTATAAGATGTTATAAGATGTTATAAGATGTTGTAGATGTTGTAGATGTTGTAGATGTTGTAAGATGTTGTAGATGTTGTAGATGTTGTAGATGTTGTAGATGTTATAAGATGTTGTAAGATGTTGTAGATGTTGTAAGTCGCTTTGGATAAAAGCGTCTGCTAAATGACTGTAATGTGATGTATGTGTATCTGATGTAATGTGATGTAATGTAGATGTACTTGTGAGCCAAAGGTGACACTTGATGGAAATCTCCAACAGAATATAACGAAGGCGATCAACCTGTCAGCATCTGCTGTGTGCCCAAAGCCCTCTGGGTAGTGTACTTTATACTGTTCCCTCCACTGGTACCCAATCCAAACTGCTCTTGATAGCAGGTGCCACATTTAATGGAGGGACAAGGATGTCCCGCTCTCAGAGCAGACATGACCTCCAGGCCCCTGGCTCATCGTGTCTGTTTGGAGAGTGATCTTCTTAGCAGTGCGCCGGTGTATGGCGTCCCCTGCCTAGCTCTCCTCTCCTTAGAGCTGTAATCACAGCAGACTGCATGTCACAGCACCCTGCTCTAATTGGTCTGTCACTCTCCATGCGCTGGGGGGGGAGGGGCTGGCCTTTGTGGGGCTGCCATGGCGACTGGGCCATTTAATGAGAACGAGCACGCTGTGACTAATGACATCCCTGAGCCCATCGGATATACAGCAAATGGACAATTTGCTGCATCACTCACACACGCACAACAATACACAAACACAAAGGAACACTCCTCACCGCGGTTGAACCTCATTGGAGAGAAATACAGTTTCCTTTGTGCGTCTGAACATACGGCAGGTCGACATCAGAACGGATGCTGAGGCTATCATCCATTATACAGCTTCAGGTTATAACAGTAGCATCTGATAAGTCTGCTGCTAGTGCTATAAGCAGACATTAAGCACAGTATGAGACACGCGTCCATTAACTATTAGGCGGGTCATTGCTCACGAGGCCTTAATGGGAGACATCTATAAGGGAAATCATCCATAATAGGGATATGGAATTGAAGTGAGGCGTGATAACACCATTGACCATGTTAGCAGGAGAGAGAGAGAGAAAGAGACATTCACTCCGTCATCTTCCATCTCCCGATCACGCTGTTTATTGGTCCATTAGTGACCAAGTGACAGCGTGGCGTGTGTGGAGATCTATCAAGTATATCACGTTCTGAGCTGGACACAGCCTGCGATGTTTTGATGTCTCTAAAGGTAATGATGTGTCCAAAACAACGCAGGTTAAGGTCGTAATGCAGTCAGACTTTACAAGGCTGGGAGACCTGTAGTGGCGTACACAGGAGGTTGAACTGAGGAGGATAGGGACATGCGTGGTGGGATGACGGGACGCTGCTCTTATCTCATTCTGCACAATTACACTCATTACCGTCAATTAGTGTCTTGTTGAGGCCCCATGCAGTTAAACATGCTTGCAAAATCAAACCGCAGATCAACATGGCAGGAAAACCAGGGTCTCGCTGAGATCCCCGCTTCATCAGCAGCGATAATGTTTGCTAAACCATCATCTCATGTCACTTCCCTTCCCCACTGTGCACCTGATGGGCGAGTGGCCCTGACGCCTGTCTGAAACACAGCCAGACCAGGGGGACCGACTGGCAAAACCACTCAGCTTTCACTCTCGCCGTCTTTATTTTTCCTCGGTGGCTCTTCGGTTTGTGAAGGGAGTATGTAATAGCTGAGAGGTTTGTCAACAAATTTTGTATGTAACACACACACACACACACACACACACACACACACACACACACACACACACACACATGGTGGCATGCATGAGATTAGAATGTGCCTTTTCTTCTTGAGCGTCCCAGGATGATGAGCGATATCTCTGAAGGGCATCAGGAACGTTTACAGCCCATGTAGCCTTTGAGAATCGATAATGACACGAAGACCCCGGGCAGGTTAATGGCGCGTGAACGGATTGTCATGTATAAAATCCACATTGTTACTTTTGGAAATTGTGCATACATCACGCCGGCGTCTGGCTGATCTGAGGCCAGCCCGTGACCCTGGTCGAGAAATAAGCAGAATCAATCACGGAGACGGTGTTCAGCCATTACAGACCGAATGAGACGAACAGCCCGGGCGGCCATGTGGGTCAGCCCTGATTGAACATGTTATGAACACATCCAAGACAGTGGCGGACTAGAACAGTGAAGCACAATGGAGAAAGGGTAAAAGCACCCCGAGATCAGCACCGAGGGGCATCCGGGGGCAATTGCATCCTACTCCTTAGCTAACCAACTGTGGTTTGGTTTGGTTACCGGCAGGGGCATTGCGGGCTGATGGGACATGCAATGCCTTGGAGGTGAAATTTATTGGTATGGATTTTGTGCTGCTACTGGTGCATTGAATTAGTGTGACCAAGCAGGCGGGCAGAGGGAAATGGGACTGTTCTGAGAGTGAATTATACGCAGTCACACACTCAATTTACCCCTGCAAACCTAGTTAGGGAGGGAGCAGACATGCACATGCCGCGGTGTAGTACGCATGTACTGTGACACGCACACCTCCAAATACACATGCACTCTCCATTAGCTAACAAGATTATTAAGGACATCAAATCACATTTTTTAAATCCGATTTCTCACGTGTGTAATAGATTAAAATTGTATTTCAGGGAATGACATGACTATTTTAAAGGGCAAACAAAACAAAATTGACTCATTTAATGAATCCAGGCATCGCTGATTGAAATGTAGGTATTTGTTAGTTTGCGTCATTAATTTGCAGTCAGAACAAGTATTCCATATGCATATAATAATATGATATAATAATCCATGTAATTAGATATAGAAATAGTAGAGCAGCAGCCTCACAGACACACAGGGACTAGGTTGCCGTTGTGTTTGCGGTGGATGGCGGCGCTGGAGCCTCTTAATGCCGGTTCATATGAAAAATTCATCTTCATTTCACAGGCCATGAATCATCAAGGTGTTTCTACACCTCCGCCCCCCCTTCCTGTCCTGTGGTGGAGCAGACAGCTGTTTGAAATTAGACACCAGATTGTGTTACTTATACCGCTAGCAGGAGTGATGCTGATCGCTGCCTAACCCAATGAGCAATCTGTTAGCTTACTGACTCATGGGAGTGTGATCATAGGTGCGCTCATGAAGTATTTAGCGTTTAATGTCTGGCCTCCCACCCGGGCTACCCTCAGCATCACTCGGTAACCTCCATGCAGGGGGTATCACTGTATTGTAAAGTATACGCAGGGCCATTTGATATCAGGGCATGTGGTAGCCGCTGCAGGAAAGAGGCTGCCGGTTCGTATAGACAACGATGCCAAATAATAATCCAAGTAAAATCAATCAGACCTTCGTTGTTGAAGCTCGGAGGGAGCAGTCCCGCGGTGACTAATGACTCGTACTGTAGACTAGTGAGGAGGATGAGCGAAGCCTTGATAGATGGCCATATTCTTTAGAGGAGGCAGGAAACAGATTGTGATTAACTCTCTAACAGAGTGGTTCGCCGGAATTGGCAAATTGGTATCCCCCCTTTTTCTTCCTGTTAATGGTGTGTGTGTGTGTGTGTGTGTATGCGACAATACATTTTGTGCCTTAATGCATTTTTTCATTTTCACTGCACGCGGAACTCAACGGATGTCAAAGCGACTCGCCCCGGTGTCCCGGCGGTTGCCAGCGACGCTCTCGTAACGAATAACTCCGCTATGCTGACGCCCAGATTATCAACAGATGAAACGGATCCAAAACGACACACGAGCTCATCAAAAAATGGATATCACCTATTGAACTGAACCGGAACCTCTCTCCAAAGTCAAACGTTACGAAGCCCTTTTTTTTAACGTCAGCAGGCACGCCTCGACACATGACGTCCACTCACATCAGTCTCTCTGTTTCCCTGCTCGACGCTAACTGCTCCCCCCCCCCCCCCCACCCCCCGGTTGCCAAGGTACCTGCAACTGTGTTTTATGACTCAGTGTGTGTGTGTGTGTGTGTGCAAAACAGAGCAGCGTTTTAGTATTGGTGAATGTGGTTTGTTTATCCTTCAAAAGAAAGCATTAGTCAAACAAACAAAGAGCGGTATGTGAGCAAACGTTACTGGCAGAAGCATTAAAATCCATCGCCGCTCTCTGCCAGGTTAGTAATTGCTCTTTTTATGGTGGTAATTATTTCCTCCAAGGTGCGCACTGTTGCACATTGCAATTATACATGTGCTGCTATCTCTGCGTGGAAGGGTATGTGGGTGGAGAGATGTGGGATTCTGAAAAATTATATTGTGTGTGTGTGTGTGTGTGTGTGTGTTGTTACAATAAGCAAAATAAATGGGAGCTGCTGAGATCAGAATTGATGCACTGGTTTCCCACCAGCCTGTAACAACGATGTGATATGTGGCTGAATGTTTGATTGGCTCATACTGTATGTAGTAGTCTGTGCACCAACAGTACAACCAAGGCATGACGGTGCACGATGAAGCCTGAAAACGTCCGAGTCATGACTGTGTGTTTTTGCACCCCCCCCCCCCACCTCTCCTCCCTGTGCTGTTGTTTCTCCCTGTTTTGCTCCAGACAGCGTGACCCCCCGCGGGAACTTTGGACCAAGCCGGCGAACGCCATTACGCCGAACAACCTCTCGCAAGATAAGGTCTCCGCAAGGGACACGGTGCAGACAGCGTCTCCTGATGCTTCCCAGACGCCGGGAGGACGCCGGAGCGCTCCGAGGAACAGGAACAGAGGGCAGAAATTCATATGGATGATTGTGTAAAGTTGCAGCAGCAGCAGCAGCAGCAGCAGTCAGACGGTTTCAGCTGATCTGAGGAGAAGCAGCCATCTGCATAGGTTTCATTGAAATGTGTATCTCTGTGTGTGTGTGTGTGTGTGTGTGTGTGTGTGTGTGTGTGTCCAAGTGTGTGTGTGTGCGTTTTTCCAGAGAGCTTTTCTGCATCGACGAATGACCGTATCAAACCTCAGAGCCGTCAGGATCTGAATCCAAGGTGCGTCTTATCAGTCACGAGTCCTGTTGGACGGGGAGAGATGTGATAATTGGCCCTTCGTCTATCTGCTGGTATCATAACCTAATTCTGAGAGATAGGATCTCCGGGGAGGATCCTCTCTGTCTTCACACTGCTCCATATCCCCGTTCAGCTGAGCTGGAAGCTATATTTATCCTATTTTTTTCCCTTTAACATTTGGTTGAATTCGTGATCAGAATTCAACCTGAGATTTGCTGAGCGGCTCCCAATTAACCTGCCGCCCCTCTCTCTCTGACCTCATCAGTAATGCCATTAAACTCACATGGTCACCAGGGCCTTGTGCCGTATCAAACTGTATGGCAGAGAGACACCGAGAGAGAGAGAGAGAGAGAGAGAGAGTAGACGTGGTAGATTTGTGCTTCACTGGTCACAGTGTGTCTTGGCGTGTGTGTGTGTGTGTGTGTGTGTGCGTGTGTGTGCATGCAGATGCCATTTTCAACGCGACGCGTATTCCAATGCAACAGCGTTGAGCGAGGTCTCCGAGGGACCTCAGCCTTCACTCGACTTTATTCCTTATTGTTATCTGTAAGTAAATTCTGTCCAACCCCGGTCTGCCTCTCTCTAGCGACCTCTGTCTCTGTGATCTGTTGCGTCTCATTGCTGCTTGTGTGAGGGTGAGTGCACGCTCGCGTACACGTATGCGTGTGTGTGTGTGTGTGTGTGTGTGTGTGTTGGAATGCATTAGCTTGCTCCTCACAGCGGAGTGCCAGTCTAAACTAAGCAGCATGATGATGTGCTCTCAGTGTGCTGACACAACCTATTTGGCCGAGAGGAGCTGATCCACACCAGCCCTGCTCATTTACAGTTTAGAGGGGAGAGGGGCTGTCTGTGGCCGCCTCGTCCTCTTGTCCTTGTCTGGGTGTGTGCGGCACTGGTGTGTGTGTGTGTGTGTGTGTGAGAGAGAGAGAGAGAGAGAGCGAGAGAGAGAGGGAGGAGGTCACAGTTCGAGTGTCATCTTTAAGCTGTGACGGTGCTACCGGATATGAAACGCTCTCGTGTCGGTGATTCTCTAACAAACAACAATCACAAAGTTATTTCAGTTTATCGCCTTTTGATCACGATTCATACAAACACACAGGAAAAGAGTTCATCATTACGAGAGAACTTTGTCGCTGTGCGTCGGCAAAGCCTCCGAAAAGCGGCTATGATTGTTAAAGCCGGCGCAGTAACGTAAGTGTGTTTATTTGCGTAATGGCTGATATGAAACACCCAACCAAGCAGACGACCGTCCTAACGAGGCAATATCACTTAGGAATCAAGATAAGTTGTGTTCCCTCCTTTCTGTTAAACGAGCAAGATGAGGAGGGGAGTCGTGGAGATTGAGGGGGAGATGGAGGGAGGAAGAGAGAAGGGGGTGGTTCGCTGGCCACTATTCAATTAGGGAGGAAGCTTGTTGTCAGGCTAGATAAGGTCCAGGTGGAGGAGGCGGGGCTGAACTCTGCAGCTCAGGACACTGTGGCATGACGGACACGTTTTATCCCATATGTATTTACAATTGAAATCTTTTTGAATCAGGTCATGAAGAGATATTAAAGGGTAATTCCGGGATTTTTCAACCTGGCTTCTATGTCCACAAAATCGCTTTTCATACCTTTAAGTAGATCCCAAAATTTCCGGAGTTGCTCCGGTCGATCGGCTCGACCGGCAGTCACGTAACGGAGCGCCAACGTAATCCAGCGGGCATGTCCGGGCATGTCCAGGCGGTCAAAGTACGTCCACTAAAACTACTTGATTTTGCCACTTACAGGCTCAGATTGTTATTCGTGTGTCTGACAACATTACTGAAAGGATCGCTAAAGAAATAGACCGTTTTTAACCAGGAATAGACCACAGACATGCCCAGACATGCCCTCTGGATTACATTGGAGCCTTGAGCCGCGGTTACGCGACTGCCGGTCGAGCCGATCGACCGGAGCAACTCCGGAAATTTTGGGATCTACTTAAAGGTATGAAAAGCGATTTTGTGGGCATGGAAGCCAGGTTGAAAAATCCCGGAATTACCCTTTAAGTGCATGAACAACACCAACTTGGATGGAAACACCAAACATCAGGTTATTTTTCTGCACGCATTCCACTTCCTCGCAGCCTCGCGGGTTGAACGCACCTCGAAATTCCCACCGCGTCGGTACCGCGGCTGCGAATGGCGGCGGGGCGTCTTTGAAGGCGCAGCTGTAACGGCCCCCCCACTTGAGCACAAATGACCGAATCACCGCAGGACCGCCACCTCATTGTGCCGGTAATTGTAATCCCTTGGACCGATGAAAGGGGCGAGCTGCGGCGGCTAATTAAAAACCCAATCAAATTTACCCCCTTAAACCGGCTGCGAAAAGGGACTCCGTTCAATTAAATCGCGCATCGCCTTCCTTTCAATAACAACGTAAACAAACAAGCGAAGGGGGGATGAAATTGTGTAAATCCACGTGCTCGCTGATTGGCTTCTACTGCTGGGCTTTCTTTCAATTTGGCCGAGCGCAGTGGCTGAGGTGGCGCTGGAGGCCGGCGGGGGAAGACGAGCGCAGGGAGCAAAGGGGATTAAAACACCCTTTGACTGGCCCTTCTATTGGCACTTGTCATGCACTTAATGTGACGCTGTAATTAACTTGTGGAATCTCCAGGCGTTTGCAGGCAGGCGGGATGAAGGCTGATAGGACGGAGGAGCATTTCCTGTTTATCTCCCCCCCCCCCCCGCTGCAAGAAAGGGCACGATCCCCAGGCCCTCTGCAGGCCTAACTGTTATGCATCCCCATTGTGCGTGTGTGTGTGTGTGTGTGTGTGTGTGTGTGTGTGTGTGTGTGTGTGTGTGTGTGTAAGTAATGATATTGACTGAATACCTCGTGTGTCCACTGTTTCCTTTAATGTGGAGACTGACTTTGCACAAGAGATGCTGTCCAACTGCTGCCTGACATCTACCTGCTTGACTGAGAGAATACAATACACACACACACACACGCACGCACACACACACACACACACAGACGCAGACACACAAAGGTAAGCCTTGCCAAAGCTGAATCAATTCACGCAGGATCCACAAGGATTTGACAGAATGGAGAGCCCGGTCAGTCAATCACATGATAATTGCTCTGAGATGAAGTGCCTTTCTGTATCTGAACACTGATTAACTGATGAAAGAAGATACTCGATAAGTCATTAGCCTCAACTTAGAACAGAGTGTTGACCAAATTACCCATTTGAAAAATGACAAGTTCCTGTTCATTTCTGAGAGATTGATTGTTTAGATGAGGAAGGGGCGATCAATCACCATTGACCTTACACAATCAAATATCACCATTTAGCGAGTAGATGCGCTTTAATACGGTTAATAATGTTGTTCATGGTCTAAATAAATAAAGAATAAAGCATTTAATCACATCTGAGTTGGATGCTGTATGTTTTGAAATGTTATTAGAGTTCCTTTAATGTTGGAAAAGCAGATTTCCCATCTGCCCCTCGCTCCCCCGCTCTGTCGCCGGGCTCTCCGGGTCGTGGAAGAGTCCCGGTGTCAGGCGTTTCCTCTTTTTGCAGCCCTGTGATAAGAAGACTGTGGCTCGTCTTCACAGCCCCCCCCCCCCCCCCAACCCCCCCCCAACCCCCGTCCACCTCCCCCCTCCCCCCTCCCCCGAGACACACCGCCTAGGAAAACACTTCATATCATGTGAATATCTTCATGAGAAAAGAGTCTGTGAATCCACGGAAGGGACTCTGTTGAGAGATGGGTAAGGGCACAGAGACGGGAAAACAGCGAGATAAACGGTCTTAGATTGTGTGTGTGTGTGTGTGTGTGTGTGTGTGTGTGTGAAAGGGAGAGACAGAGTGAGAGAGAGAGAGAGAGAGAGGGGGGGGGAGAGTCAGTGCCCTGCAAAAACCTTGTATCGCCAAAAAAGTGTTGAGAGAGGAATTGAAAATGATTTATTTTCTATACAAGGTTTTTGCTGCACAGCGTGTGTGTGTGTGTGTGTGTGTGTGTGTGTGTTATGTCTTTTAGATGACTGTTATGTCCCCTCCTGACATTCTTTGGCCCAGTCATTAACCTGGGATTAGCCCGGCAGAGATGGGAGTCAGGGGTCAGGCAGTAAGTGAGTCACCCTGCTGCTCCGCCTGGCATTTCCAGCCTGGGACTGAGACTTAATGGTTCCCTCTTATCTTCCTGAAATAACGCCCCCCCCCCCCCCCCACACACACACACACACACACACTCACCCCCTCGCTAAAGGGCATTTGTGTAAGTGTGTGTTTGTGTACAGTGCTGCAGCGATTCCCTTGAGAGGATGATACATCATCGTTAATGTTGATTAGCTCGTTGACGTCCACCGTGGTGATGCTCGGTCCAGGTGTCGGGAGTCGGGAGAGTTTTGGGACGTGAGAGCCGGGTGGAGATGTGAGATGAGTCGGGGGGGGGGGGGGGGGGGGGGAGAGTTTGGCTGAAGCTTCTGAAGGGGGCAGAATTTGTTTTATGAGGGTAATTGATGCTGTGCTGCAGGAGAAGAGGGCAAAGCAGGCATGAAATTGCGCGGGGGATCAGATCCGTATCGGAGCATACGGGAGCCTGGCAGCCTGGAGGTGGCTGGATTAGGGCCACGCTCAGCACTGAGGTACAGTTAAGAGCCAATTTTATTCTCTGGCAACCCAATCAGTGGAAAAGCCCTGTATCCTATTAGAGTCAAGTTTAGGGAGAAGAAGTAGAGCTTCGGGAGAACGTCCACAAAGACAATTCATACGACCAGCAACCATCACAGCAGACAGGGGGATGTGTGGTGACGGGGAGGAAGAGACAGACTGGATGAAGATACACAACCAGTTAAAGATATTTTGTGAATTCATCATCTAATTTCTTCTAGACCAGATGGAGAAGTTGATGGCTGGGACTTGGCCAGCAGAGGGTTATCCAGTGTTAGAGGGTAAGAAAACTGACATCAGAACAGGGGTTGGGTGGCCATTTTATACTTGAATGACCATCAGATCCCTCATTGTGCTGGGGTTTACACCGTATGAGCGCTGAGCGGGGTCACTGGTCCGATTCCTCTGTGTGTTCTCGCAGTGGTGCAGCGTGATTGTGTTTGCAGGGTGCATGGAGCTCTGCCTCGACACAGAGGGCAAACCTCATCAGGATTCAGGGGCTGTCTGTCTCTGAATAAGGCGGGGAATTGGCTGTCAATCCCTAATTAATAAACTCTGCTCCTCTCCCCTCTCTGACGGGCCGGCTGATCAATAACTATTGTGCGCTGCCTCAGATGGAAGCCATTCAGATTTATCTGCTAATATCCTGGGTGATAGCCAGTGTTAGACTGGAGATGACAGCAGGCTCAAAGCCCATTACCTCCTTATTTACTGCTTTACATTCTGCTGTAGCCACAGCCAGTTAGCCTGTTAGCCTGTTAGCCTGTTAGCCTGTCGCTAGGGTAACAAACAGGGGGAAATCTCCTCTCAGCTTCCTGGGACACGTCAAGGACAGAACAGAAGCAGAACGTATGAATGTCTCTTTATTTCACCTTGTTTTCTGGGTGAGAATTTGTTTGTGAAGGTGTGTGGCTATGCAGACGTACGAGCTCAACCTGCAGACGTACGAGCTCAACCTGCAGACGTACGAGCTCAACCTGCAAGCTCAACCTGCAGACGGTACCTGCAAGCTCAACCTGCAGACGTACGAGCTCAACCTGCAGACGTACGAGCTCAACCTGCAGACGTACGAGCTCAACCTGCAGACGTACAAGCTCAACCTGCGAGCTCAACCTGCAGACGTACAGAGCTCAACCTGCAGACGTACGAGTTCAACCTGCAGACGTGCAGCTCACCCCCGTCTCTTCTTTTACACTGCTGCAAATTGAAATCAATGCCCCGTCCCCTCCGAGGACCACGTTCCCATTTCAAAACAAGCTGGTTAATTTCCAGACCTAATTTCCTGTTATAAATCCAGTTGTTGTCTTCCCCCTCTTGTGTCCGGCCCAGTCGGCAGCAGACATCCCAGCTCATCCGAAGCTCATCACAGCCACATCCTGCTCATCTGCCCGCCGGGTTCGACCGCGGGACAGATCTGCCCGTCGTCCGCGGTGAAATCAGGCATGCAAAAAAAACGTCAGAAAACTAGGAAACTACCTGGCGCCTCGGAGCGGTGGATTAATGACCTCTGACCCCCCACAGGTCCTCTGCTCCGTGTGTTTATTCGAATTAAAACAACTTCCTGTCTGAGTGTCTCATCCTCCACATGACTCTCCGTGTCACCTTCATCTAAACATTTCACGTAGCGCGCCACAAAGGAAGTGAACGCGGTTCCCCGTTGTTATCTCTGATATCGCGCCACACATCCAACATGTCTTTGTTAGCTCTACCTCTGTTCTGCTCAGTTGTGGCCAAACTGAATCTTGCATGACTTTATTACAGGCACAATCATTTTGCGAGGCGAGAAAGGAGGGTCCCCCCCCACCCCCCTGTTCATTGTAGCCCAGGCCACGCTCCAGGTGGCCCAGACAGAGGCTCTTTGATAAGCACGCCGCCGCAATCATTATTTACGTTCAAGTCAATGGAGTTGAACTGAATTATCGCAGCATCCGAGGTGGGATTTCGAGGTGCGCCTGTTGCTCAATTTCAGTGCCAAACGTTGTTGTTCTGCGCCGGTCCTGCCCCACCCGCCTGAGGGGAGGGAGGTTTCTCCTGATGCCATCGCTCTGCTGATCAGTAGGGGATGATTAGGGGGGGGGGGGCCGGCCTCCGGGATGCTAATTCAGAGAGTGAAGGGAAGGATCGTGGCGTGTTGATTCTCCCCCTACAATCACCTTCCGCTTTGTTGTGAGCAATCCTCATTTGAAACGATCATCTCTGCAGAATCACATCACCGTCGGGACCCCGGGTGGATTACCCCGGGTGGATTACCCCGGCATCTGCTGACGCTGCGTTAAAGTGACTTCGGGGGAGAGCGTGTGACGTGGAGGTAATGTTAGAGTCCCTCAGTGTTTACGTGAGCGCTGATGGAGGCCTTCTGGTCCTGCTGGATTATTGCTGCTGGCGACGTGCTTATGGTATGTATGCAGACGTTTGATTCCTACAGTGGTTCACAAACACCCCCCCATCCACACACACACACACACACACACACACACAAACAGGCCCATTAATCCGCTTTTGATTCAGGTCTTAATCTCCTGTCGTCGACTCCACTGGCAGGTCCCGCCTCCCAGTTTAGTTGTAACAAAGAGGATGGAGCTTGACGAACAGGCTCCAGGAGGCGGGGCATGCAACCCTAAAACCTTACAGCCGTATAGGGAGGCAGGTGTTGCACATGTTGGGCAGCCAATGGGTCCAATGTACTGCAGGTCAGGTGGTTACTAGCAGCCAATTAGGTCAATAGCAGCTCTGTTCACTCAAAGCTACTGTAATCCACTTCTTGCCGGTTACCTCGGTTTATTGCTTTGCCTCTTTTTTCAGTTGTTCCCCATCTGATGTAACAAACAACAAATGGACCCGTCATTTCTTAGCTATGGCAAACATTTGGTTGCTGTTGGCTCGTTGCAGGTTGGACCAGTAGTGCCGAGCGAGTGAATCAGAACTTGATGTTTTTCCAGAAATTAAAAGCCTGATTTTTACGGAGGGGGGGTGCTGAGGCCTGTTTGCTTGTGTGCAGATGTCTTGATTACCGAGCCATTACATTAATTGAGATAAGCTTTACTATGCCGCTCATAGATCCTAAATCCGCTGCACAAACAGCAGCCGCTGGGTGCTGCAGGGTGCATGCAGCGTTCTGGGTGACCGGTGTGACAGCAGACAGGCCGGCCGGCCAGAGGCGGCACCGAAGGCGATGGAAGACTCCCGCCGTACAAAACTGTGGTGCGTCATTTCTATGGCCTCACAGGACCAGCAGACCATGTCCTGGCACTGATAGCTTGACAGATGATACATCACCATCAACTGCAAGATCTATTGTTATGACAATAGGAAAGATGGTATCACACTGCGGCAATATCCACAATCTGACACACACACACACACACACACACACACACACACACACACACACACACACACACACACACACGAGCTCCAGAACAAATGATAAATTATCTTCTTTGCCATAAAGAAGAAAGTACAGATGACATAAAGTTTTGTTTTTATTAAATATAAAAATACAATAAGTCACAGTTTGTATTTCTGATTGTTATCATTATTATTGGTGTACACAGGGAATTTGCCACTAGATGTCCCACTCTGCGCCTTTTAGGCCACACACACACACACACACACACACACACACACACACGTGCGTGCACACACACACACAGAGTGCACATGGTGTGTTTAATATGACCAGCCTAGCTGCTCTCCACATGTGTTGCAGTCTCCTCTGGGTGCAGGAAAGCATCTGCCTCCCTCTGTCTGTCTAACACATTGCTGGGAAAACAGCCCAAACCAGCGGCTCAGGGGAGAGAGGACACACACACACACACACACACACACACACACACACACACACACACACACACACACACAGATATATGCCCACATTCTGAACCAAGACAAAACAATGGTGTGGGAACAACATGTCTGCATACTGATTCACATTTTATCTGATGAGAAACATGTGAGAGTTAGTGTGTATTAGTATTAGTGTATTAGTACACTAGTATTACTGTATTAGTATTAGTGTATTAGTGTATTAGTATTAGCCTATTAGTGTATTAGTATTAGTGTATTAGTGTATTAGTATTAGTGTATTAGTATACAAGTATTAGTTTATTAGTATTACTGTATTGGTGTATTAGTATTAGTGTATTAGTGTATTAGTACACTAGTATTAGTGTATTAGTATTACTGTATTAGTGTATTAGTATTAGTGTATTAGTATTACTGTATTAGTATTAATATTAGTGTATTAGTATTTGTGTATTAGTAATACTGTATTGGTATATTAGTATTAGTGTATTGGTGTATTGGTGTATTAGTGTATTAGTATTAGTGTGTTAGTGTGTTAGTGTATTTGTATTAGTGTGTTAGTTTATTGGTGTATTGGCGTATTAGTATTAGTGTGTTAGTGTATTTGTATTAGTGTGTTAGTGTATTGGTGTATTAGTATTAGTGTATTAGTATTAGTGTGTTAGTGTATTAGTATTAGTGTGTTAGTGTATTGGTGTATTAGTATTAGTGTATTAGTATTAGTGTGTTAGTGTATTAGTGTATTAGTAATACTGTATTGGTATTAGTGTAGTGGGAAAAATCACCCAGAAGAAGAAGTCTCTTGTTAAAGAAGTATTTGTATTAGTGTGTTAGTGTATTTGTATAAGTGTGTTGTATTAGTGTATTATTAGTGTGTTAGTGTGTTAGTGTGTTAGTGTATTGGTGTATTAGTATTAGTGTATTAGTGTATTAGTATTAGTGTGTTAGTGTATTGGTGTATTAGTATTAGTGTATTAGTATTAGTGTGTTAGTGTATTGGTGTATTAGTATTAGTGTATTAGTATTAGTGTGTTAGTTTATTGGTGTATTAGTATTAGTGTATTAGTATTAGTGTGTTAGTGTATTAGTGTATTAGTGTATTAGTAATACTGTATTGGTATTAGTGTAGTGGGAAAAATCACCCAGAAGAAGAAGTCTCTTGTTAAAGAACTTTTTATTACAAAAAAGGACCTGAGTTTGTCTCTGCAGAGTACAAGACTAAATATTACACATTATACACACAGGTAATATAGTTATCATTAGGATACTTCCTCCTTTGGTCTTTCTACCAATGGGATCTCACTCCCCCTCCCCTCTGTCCCTCTCCTATAAGGGTTTGGCAAACGTCTAGGTTCTTCCCAGTACTCATCCTGCTATCACAACTGGAGAGGTTGGATTGATTACTCAAGGGGGGAATAGAACAAATGATAAATAAAGGCCTGCAGTTACTGGAAAAGGGAGGAAAAGAACAGAAGGGGAGAACAAGAATTCCTGCACATCTGCACATAATTATGCAATCACTGGTTATACTGGTTATACAACTTGTTTTCATCTAGACCTAATATTTCCCCAATATCAATACAGTGATATTAATATTCTCCCAATATTAATATTCTCTTAATATGAATATATTGATAATATGTCGTATCATAACATGTAGGTTAACCTTTAATATTAACCTTGAAACATAATGTTCAGTTACCATTGTCAGTCTTCATTTACCATTGTCAGTACACAAAATACACCACATTAGTGTATTGGTGTATTAGTGTATTAATGTATTAGTGTAGTGGTGTATTGGTGTATTGGTGTATTAGTATTAGTGTATTAGTGTATTAATGTATTAGTGTATTGGCATATTAGTATTAGTGTGTTAGTGTATTAGTATTAGTGTGTTAGTGTATTTGTGTTAGTGTATTAGTATTAGTGTGTTAGTGTATTAGTATTAGTGTATTAGTGTGTTAGTGTATTAGTATTAGTGTGTTAGTGTATTAGTGTATTAGTATTAGTGTGTTAGTGTATTTGTGTTAGTGTATTAGTATTAGTGTGTTAGTGTATTAGTATTAGTGTATTAGTGTGTTAGTGTATTAGTATTAGTGTGTTAGTGTATTAGTATTAGTGTGTTAGTGTATTAGTGTGTTAGTGTATTAGTATTAGTGTGTTAGTGTATTAGTATTAGTGTGTTAGTGTATTAGTATTAGTGTGTTAGTGTATTAGTGTGTTAGTGTGTTAGTGTATTAGTATTAGTGTTAGTGTGTTAGTGTGTTAGTGTATTAGTATTAGTGTGTTAGTGTATTAGTATTAGTGTTAGTGTGTTAGTGTATTAGTATTAGTGTGTTAGTGTGTTAGTGTATTAGTGTATTAGTGTGTTAGTGTGTTAGTGTATTAGTGTGTTAGTGTATTAGTGTGTTAGTGTATTAGTGTGTTAGTGTATTAGTATTAGTGTGTTAGTGTGTTAGTGTATTAGTATTAGTGTGTTAGTGTATTAGTATTAGTGTGTTAGTGTGTTAGTGTATTAGTGTATTAGTGTATTAGTGTGTTAGTGTGTTAGTGTATTAGTGTGTTAGTGTATTAGTGTATTAGTGTGTTGGACAAATGGACAACGCGCTGAATGAAAACTATTTGAAACAAACCATCCTCTGTATTAAAGGAAGACCTGCACCGCCGCACATGCAGCACATAACAGCAATATTATCACACCAATTCATATTTACCTCAACAAACACTGGGAGATGAAGAGCTGAGTGTACTGGAGTACCGCGGTGTGGCCCAGTCGGCTAGCTGTCACCGGTCGGTTAGCTGTCACCGGTCGGTTACTGTCACCGGTCGGTTACTGTCACCCGGTCGGTTAGCTGTCACCGGTCGGTTACTGTCACCGGTCGGTTAGCTGTCACCGGTCGGTTACTGTCACCGGTCGGTTACTGTCACCGGTCGGTTACTGTCACCAGTCGGTTACTGTCACCGCGGACAGTGCTGCACGGTATTAGAGGCTTTCAGCTCTGGCCCTGCCTCTCGCTTCAAGCCACCAGTTCCGTTCTGACTTTGTCTCTGGCTGTAGTAAAAATGTGCCAGTTTGAGTGCAGCTGTGTGTGTTTATGAGTCTGTCAGAGTGTGACTGTGGAGAACAGGCTCCAGACTCTGTGTTATCTATTAATTCCTTCATTAAGCCCTTATCGCCGGTTTTAATGCTCATTAAGATGCTCTTTAATGTGACGGCGGGGCGGGTAAGCGCCGATGCACTCCTCACTCCACGGTGACAAGAGAGGAGGAGCAGAGCCCCGCTCAGACGGGACCACCCTCTCGCTTCCAGGAGCCGCTGAAGGCAGCGTAGGCCGGCCAGGACGGCTTCTTTAACGCCGGCGTTGTTTTAACGGGCTCTGTGTGGCGACGCCGGGCATTTCACACACCGCAAACTTACTGGAGGCCCATTTGATGCGGCCATGCAACAGTGGAGCAGCTCGAAGTAACTCCCATTTCAATTACATACTAATTCAATTCATTTCGAATCACTTCATTCGGTTCTTGTCACAATATGATTGCCACAAAGCACTTAACAAAGAGCCCCGGGCTCCCGGAGCCCGGTACAAGCCTTGCCCGAGGGCGGCACAAAAGACAACCCTCGAATGGAGAGATGAGGTGAAAATCCTTGCGAGAGGCAGAATCACATGCTCCAGTGCGTGATGGAGGACACGTGGAGGTCACGGCTTCATGTAGAGGGAGAGAGCGCTGCTGCTTCTGTGACATTTCCCACCGATACTGTATTGACGACAAGGGAGGAAGTGTGTTCTTTCACGAGCGCTAAAAGGTGATGATAGATAGACAGAAAGACAGAAACAAACAGAGATAGACAGACAGACAGGCAGTAGGCGGTAAGATGAAACTTGCAGTCAGGGTCACAATGAAGACTTTTGTGTGAACCATAATTAGCTAGCATTGACAGATCTGCAATATGCAGACTAAGCAGATGGCTCATGGACAGTCTCTGTTTTACAGCAGCTGGCTGCCAACTCCGGGTTAGTCTACGTCAGCAAAGAAACAGAGAGTGAAAGAAGAGAGACAGAGATAGAGAGAGAGGTGAAAAGAGACAGGCGGAAAGATGAACGGGGGAGGGGGCAGGAGGACCGGGGAGGAGGAGCCGTGGTGATGCAGCATGGAGGGGAACAGGGGTGAACGGTCTGTGGAGGCGTGAAGCGGTGGGGTCAGATAGTATATAGGTGATGCTCATTGTGTACATTAGGAACATAAACCGTGAACAAAGATGGCTCCGTTCACGACACACCTCCCACTCCTCTGCCTGCTCCTCTCTCTGTGTGTGGCGCTGATGTCTTCCTCCTCCCCTCCCCTCTTCCTCCTCCCCCCTATCCTCTGTTTCCACCCTCCATCCTCTCAATCCCAACTTTGATGTATGCATGAGGGAGGATTTCCTGAAGACCAAAGAGGCCATTACCCAAGGGCCATTAGGCCTCTAGTAGAGCATGGCAACGAGTGCTCAGACTCGTTCTGTTTTCACACGCAACCACTTGTCTATGTAGGGGGGGGGGGGGGGGGGGGGGGGGGGGCGGGGGTTCCTCTGGGACGGATAAAATGTACATGTATAGATTTTCCTGATTTGAACAGAGTATAGAGTATACGGATTTGATATATATTTTTATGTTGCACGTCATTAATCGGTAGTGTTGTTCTCTCATGCAGACTCAGAGCGGGCGGGAGTGAGTCATCATCATCAGGATGAAACGCTCTGACATTTGAGCATGGAAGTCCCAGCATGCCTTGCGGCCCAACAGTTCTGGGTCTGCGTGCATTTTACAGTAGAAGGGGAAAACAGAACGCTGTGGTCTGAGTGATATGTGTGTGTGTGTGTGTGTGTGTGTTTTTAATAACAGCAGAACATCAAGGTTGTGTAAATTATAGCTCAATAATATAGCAAACCAATAATAGACAATGAGCTCTGTGTGTTTTTTTTAGACGGGATGGGTGGAAAGTCACACAGTGGCATGTTGAGCAGCGAGTAAACATCCGACCTGAAAAGGACATTGGAGGGACGATAACCTTGATGAAATCACCCTGCGTATCTCCTCCGCAGGACAAGGGCAGGACAAGGACAGGACATCTCTTCTTCTCTGCCGCAGTTAAAACAGAAAGGCCCTTTAAGAAACCGCGTGCTGAACGGGGTGACGGCGTATCGTGTTCCCGTGTTTACAGGGAGGCCCTCGACGGGACCAGGGACTCTCTCTCTCTCTCTCTCTCTCTCTCTCTCTCTCCATCATCTGTGGTGAACGTGCCACAGAAATATAAACTCTCCAGCATGCTGACTAGACGAGGTGTGAAACCTTCCTTTTTTTTCCCTGTCCAGAGTGTGCAGAACACCAGCATGCAATGCCGCGGCGAGCAGGGGGGGGGGGGGGGAGGGTGGGGGAGGGATGGTAAGGAGGGAGAAAAAGATGGATAAGGAGGGAGAGGAAGATAAGGGACCGGTGTTTGTGTCTGGCTGTGTGGGGGTTGTACCTGTACTGGAGACAGGGGAAACAAGGACTGATTAATTCACTCTGACCTACCTGGCCTCTGTCTGGGCGAGCAGCCCCCCCCCCCCCCACACACACACACAAGAAGGGCTGGAGGCTGACCCGGGGCGGCGAGGCCCATTTCCTTCCGCCCCGCCCCGCCCCCTCTGATCAATAGCTGATTGGCAGGTGAATCTTTGCAGGAGAAGCGACGTGTCCAATGAGATGAGAGACCCTGAGCAGCGGAGCCCCGCCTAGCGTCTGCCTCTCTCAGCCTCTCTCTGCCTCTCTCAGCCTCTCTCAGCCTCTGGGGGATCAGTGGAGCTTGAGGTCATTGATCTGTGTGTGTTCAGTGAGCGGATCCCTTAGCCGGCCTGATCGATCAGCTCTAATAAAGAGTGGATTCTCTCTACGCAGCTCAGCGAGTACAATGGGATCCAGGCCCTGGGGTGACAATCACCTCTTCTATCTGCCACCCTTCCACACACACACACATGCACATGCACATGCACATGCACATGCACACAGATGAAATTTAAAGATTCATGGTATTGTCCATACATCAGGAAATATTGTTTCATTTGGTTGTCAATCTTTTGTTGGTCGGAGCAGTTGCAGAAACCCCCAGGCCTCCATCCACCTCCATCCACCTCCATCCACCTCCATCCACTGGGACGTCTCTCTCTGATGTTTGTCTGTGCAGATGAAACCCTCTGTGTGAAGGCGAGCTGCACATGTGTGTGTAGTTACTCAAAATTAGGTTGGTTCTGACTGGTAGTTATGTTTGTTTTCCTTTCCCCCAGGAGGAAGGGAAACTGGGATAACTTTGCCCAATGTAAGTTTTAAAGCAAAGAGAAAATCGTGTCGTGGGGGGAGAGGGGGAGGGAGAGGGGGGGGTGGGGGTGGAGGGGTGGGCTGTGAGTCAGCAGAAATGTTTAGTGTGAGTCAGCCAGCTACATCACTCTACCGGTATCTGTTTGTTGTTATCATTAATGCCACGATGGGAAATATGGTGAGGTGAATTTAATGTGCAAGAGTATCAATTAAGGCCGTTTATCCAAAGGGAATCGTAGATCAATATCCCACTTTCCCCCCCGCTACTCTGATTGGTTTAGAGGACTGGGAGAGGGGGAGCTGTTGGTCAATATGTCTGAGAGTTTTTTTTCTTGTTTTTCCCCCCGTGTTGCATGGGCAGCGGTCCAGGGCTGTATCTCCTCCTCCCTGCCATCAGGTGAGCGTTCCCTCTCCCGCTGAGCTCCGCCCCCCGCAGTGTGTCCTTTAAACCAGAACGGTCCCGTCTTCCTGTTACTGAAGTGACAGAAATGCGGTGCGGCAACCCTGACGAGTGCCGTTTGCTTTCTGCAGCAGAGCACCCGCATGTCCCCTATACTGACTGGCTGAAACCGAGGGCCACCTAGGAGCAGCCGAGGGGCCCGGTCGGTCGAGACCCGCGCGTCCTGCAGCCTCGAGCAGCTTGAATCTTTCTTTGGGCTGGATTCTCTTAAAGGCCTTAAAGGTTTCTAATGTTTGAGACACGCCCTACACCAAAATAAAAGCTCTAATTGTGTTTTGTCAGGTTTCATATATTGTTGCCGTGACATGCTTGAGAACGTGTTTTGTTGATGTGTCACACCTATACTGTGCCCTTTCAACAAGGTGTGCACTTCAGCTGAAACAGGGAAGATCAGAGAACAAACGGCAGAGCAGGAAAAGGTAACGTACGTGCACACACACGTGCACAACCGCACACACACACTCACACAAACGTGGAAACAGACACGCACAGCTGATAGAGGGAGATATTCAGTTCTCCTGAGGGCGACTTCATGGTGAATTAGGTCTACTCAGGTTTTTCCGGTGCATCTCTCCTCCTTTACTCATCATTAAACTAAACAGTGATTTGAGTTGTGTGCAAGAGGAAAACATGGTTTACCAAAATATAACCTATGTGCAAGTTTATGATTATGGGGCTTCCAGTTGTGAGAAACAAGGATGCACGCCCTTCCCCTCTGCAATGTTGCACTTCAGGCGCTGTAAGGCCCGCCCTCTAAATAGCTGGTGACATCACGAAACAATAACTGGGTTTCTGCACTAGACAAATTAGATTATTAATTCTTATTGTCATAATTCAAATGTTCGGCCACTGGACCAAACGTGCTAATAAGTAGAACAAATGCAGTTGGAGAGCAGCCCCAAGGTGATTGCTGAATGTTTACACTCCACTTAATTCAATCCCCCACCTCTAGAGTCATGCCTCTAATTGCCAAAATAAAGCCTTGATTTCTGCTCATAATCCGAGTTTGGGGAGGACACAGCATGGAGAATGGACAGGGGGAGGAGGAGGGGGTGGCCTGATGCGCGCCCCCGTCTGTCGCACAGGAATATTTGAAGAGATAAAGGCGCGCGTGTGATCACAGCTGCGTCAAGCGCTGCAGACAGTCAGAGAAATAGCAGAGAAATAGAGTTTGGGCCTTCAAAGTTAAAGCTTCAAAAAATATATATATTGTCACTGGGGATTATATGAGTATATATGACTGTACAGAGCAATACAAACCACAAAATGTATCAAAATACAATTGCAGTGCAACATTCATGGGTTAAATAGAATTTTTCAAAATAATAGTCCTGTACTTTTTTGTGAGTGAGTCCGTGCATTATTTATGGGCGCCCTACATATAGCCCAAGGTGTCTTGCACAGGCCTGTACGGAATATATCCTGGAAAAATGAGTTGTTGACAAAGATCCACAGCTGTAATTAATTTCCTACAGCGTCCTCCTGTTAATATCCTTTATTTTGACTTTGGTAGCCTATTAAACATTACCCAAAAAAAGGTTGCAAACGTTCGTCGTTAGGGGTTTTATTTTGAAAGTTGTGACCAGAAGCTGTTTGTGCTTCTTCTGTCTCGCTTGACTCTGGTCGGCTTGTTACATTGGAGAGAGAGTAAAGGAGAAAAGGAGCAAATGTGCGCGGCAGCGGAGAGGGAGGGAGGAGAGCGAGTGCGCAAACAGGCACCGAGGCACATCATCAGCAGCAGCAGCAGCGGCGGCGGCGGCGTCAGCGTATCCCACAGCCTTTCCTGATCGCCCGTGTCTCGAGCTGCCAATCCTCTGCACGTCTCAGATTGAGATTTCACAGCCAGCTGAAGTCTCCGGGAGCCTTCGCCACCGTCACCCCCACCAACACACTTTCTCCGGAGCGCGGCTCGGTTATTCTTAGCTCGGCTGTGAGAGACTGTCCTTCCGGTCCCTCTCTTATTTATCCCAGTTTCTTGAATATTTAATGGAAAATGGCGATCTGCCCTCAGTCCTACGGTATCTTCTGTCTCTTCTCAATCCAAACTGTCCTCATCATATGCGTCTCCACGCCGACTGCCGGGACCCACCTCTTCCCCCAGCACTACACGTAAGTACCCTACATCATTTGGGGACAAACCGGGGTTGGGAGCGCAGAAGTAGGACAGGTGGCCCCGACGATCCTGCCCGGCGCTGTTTTCTAGGTAGCTGCTGTCCCTGATGTTTAAAGCACTAACGCAGCTTCAGTCCCTGAACGCCACGTTATACATATATCCGCTCCCATGTATGTTATTGTTGTGGTGGGTTATGGCATCCGCGCTTGTTCCCCCGAATTCACTACCTCATCCCAACACTGTCGACTAGTCGGAATAGGCTACCCGGCGCGTGCACACACAGGTGCGACCGGTGACTAACCTGGACTAACAGTCATTTCCAAGCGTACAGGTGGGGATTAAAATAATAGGCGTTGTGTCGTTTTGCTGTCATTGCATGGAGATAATATCCCATTTACGCATGATGGATAGAGGCCAGACGAGGCTACTCCAAAAGTCCTAAACTGACCAACCCTGAACACAGCCGCCTTTAGCCTACAGCACACTGATATTTGACTAGGACGGTAATGATTATGGAATCCAAACTATTGTGTTTAGCAGGAGAGGTCTCATATTATCACCCACCAAACCTGAATGTTTGGGACAAGTGGAGCAACGACTGACAAGATGTTATTACATGGCTTCCAAATTGATCTCGGGCATCTTTGCTCTCAATTACAACGATTGAAAAAACTGCACGAGGCTGAGGTATGGCGCGCGGCATGCCTCGACGTATCCAAATGACGCCCATGGAGGAGGAAAGTGTCTGAAATGAATCGATACAAACCTCCCGTTACGCCGTTTCATCTGGGAGACGGAGGGAATCAAACTCTCGGTCGACTCCCTTCTCGACTCGCACGTCTCGGAAAATGATTTTACGTGTATTGAAGCTACGGACGATGTTTCTGGAATTAAAAACACACCTCAAGTTTAATATCAATTCTTCAGTAACAGTTGTCTTCTCTCATGCGACCAACACACCCAGTAGTGGAAGACGCACAGATTCACTCATGTCAAGTGTTGAGGACGTCGTTGATTTTATACCAGTTCAACACCAATGCGTCTTATAATTCATAACAGCATCAGCTAAACCATTTGGTAAATAGACTAGCTCAATGTAGGACACTTAACCTCGACATTTTTGCGACATTTTTTTTCATGCAGCCAGGAATGATCATTTTGAAAATGAATATCGTCTCATTTCATTCAGCACGGGCAGATTTTGCAGTCCAGCATTTACCTTAAAATCAGCATTTCAGTGTTTGATTTTTCATTTTTCATTGGTGACATGAATCCAAACTCGGAATGCAACAGTGTATGAAGTATCCCTCGCCCTATTTCTGATGAGCGTGATGTGACGATCTGATGTGCACGTGCTGCAGCCTGGTCTAGTTGAGATGATTAGTCAGTGGGGCTCGAAACCCTTCTCCCCTGCTCTGTTACATATTACTGATTACCTCAGCAATCAGCGACATCATTCATTAGATTACTTTAGATCAGGAGACTTACTCCTGATCCCTCTGCCTCCACACGTGGACGCTCAGGCCTCTAATTGCGTTTTAATAGCTATTTAATAATGTACAGTCACAGTTAACCGGTATCTCAAATTGTGGTGCAGCATCTCTCTTCCTCAAAACATCTTTCCTACAAGTACTTCTATTTTATCAAAAGTATCTCCATTATAAATACTGTTTTGTTTTTTTTTAACTGTAATGGATTACAGTTACCATTGAACCCCATTACTCATTGTTCTCCAAGCCTGCCAGTGTTCCTGCTATTTAAACAGATAAAAATAAATGAAATATAGGCCTAGTCATATATTCTAGGTTATATTCAGCCTTCTCCTGGGGATCAAAAACTGGGTTTGTGTCACCCACATCACTGTGCTATTTGCCAGAATTTGACGGTTGCCTACTTAAAGTGTGTGAAGACCCTCTGTAGCCACCCTGAGGGCGTACAGGCCCAACACACACACAGGTTGGAGCTTGTGTGTGTGTGTGTGTGTGTGTGTGTGTTGGAGGTCCAAGTGAGGAAACGTGTCCATAAGACAGGGTGGTAACACAGTAAGTCCTCTAATTCATTTTGACAGCAGTGCCATGGTAATGTACTGCGTCATCAATTTAGCTGACATGTCCACTCTCACACCTGGCCACCGAGCAGCCTGGTCACATAGTAGTTAGTGTGTGTGTGTGTGTGTGTGTGTGTGTGTGTGTGTGTGTGTGTTTTGTGCTCCTGAAATTGCTGTTATTCTTCCATTGTTGATTTAAAATTATATTTAAAAAAATCACTGCAATCTAAATGGATGTCTGCACAATCTTCTCGAGGTGAATTATCATTACTTACCTCAGTCCATATGAAACTCTGCGCAATTTCCCTCAAATTTTGTCATTTCCACACGTATGAAAATAGTCCCAACTACACGGTGCTGACAGATTGGAAAGGGAAATCCATTGCAGCAGGATGAACACGGCGATGATGTCCGACTGACACGCGGGTCTCCCATTCAAACTCATTTCACTGCAATTTCCGGTCAACATAAATCGCAACGCCCTGGAAAATACTTGGAAAAACCGGCAACCAAACCGCAGCTTTTCCAACACCGTATGAAACGACAGCGAATCAGACAGCACCGCGTCTCCTCTTTCATGTATTACAGAACGAGAGCCTCTTTTTCTTTTTAAGAGAGGTGACATTCCTCTCTCCTCGAGTGATTCCTCCTCACTTCGGCGTGGGTAAAGCAGAGCGATGCAGACAGGGATCGCAGTACCCGAAGTGTTTGAAGCCTACGCTGAACCCCCGGGGGCCCCGCGGTGGGGACTGATGCATGGATCCGCGGTTCACTTCCTCCTGCTCACCTCTCCGATGTTGTTAGCATCTGTGTGGTCGTTAGTGGATGGTGAGAAATGAAGTTGTTTTTTTTTGCAGTCAGTCCTAATACTGCATGCATACCTGTGGAGTATCCTCTGCATGCTCCAGAACAGAAACATTTAAAGGTGCGACAAGCCGATTTATGCCAACATGAACAATTTAATGCAATTGATTATCTTTACTATCTAGGGCATGATGTAGGACATTCCTACTACGTGTCATAATTTCAACATATATATATGTGTGTGTGTTTGTGTGTTAACTGTACACTAGTCAAGTTGTGTAGGAGGTCCGCCTGGCTCGGGGACAGAGGTACTGTCCCTGGCTGTTAGCGTCACAGCTCGGTGCTACACCCGGGTCTGCTCTCGCGTCGTAGCGAGGTGGGCGCCGCTCCCTTCAGAGGTCCCGCGTTGCACCATCCCTTTTTTTTGGAGGCCCAACTCCTGATCCTCCGCGGGCTACAGTCTTGATGAAGCCCCAGCTCCAGCTAAATGCTTGATGATTGTGGCGCGCGCTGCTGTCACTTCCTGGCAGACGTGCGCAATTTAATAAATCTGTCTCCCCCCTTGTCTTCTGAACAAATCTGGCATTTAAAGATGACATTTGTCTCTGTCATCATGTTAAAAGACAAACGACTGTTGTGCTGCTGATGCTAATGATTGGCTCTGAAAGGGAAAGGTTGCGGAGAGTCAGTGGCTGGCTCACAAAAACATGATGGAGTTTACTCATCCGATTGAGTTGATCCACCTTTTTTTTTTTTCTCCAACAGTTCATTTATTCAGAGTTTTTCCTTGGCTGTGTTGGGTCCAGGTTGGTCCCTGCTGCTGCTTTAAGGGGATCTAGTGAGCATCTCGATCCATTAAGTCATTGGTGGGAGATATACTGTGATGAGCTCCCCTCCTTTGATCTCTTAATTCCAAACTTGGCTCCGTCTGATGGAGATCAGCTCCTGCTTATGGTGCACTTCTGTCAGACCTGAGCTGTTTTATTGCAGAGCCGCTGATCCCAGCCAAGCCGGCCATGTTCCCCCCCCACACCCCCCCCCCCCCCACAGCCCTCCGGCCGAGCAGATAGACACAAGACGTGAAGAAGAAGCTGAAGAAGGTGGCGATGACTAAGGCTGACAGTAGCAGAGATAGGACGGGAGCTCCATGAGATAGGGCCCCCTGGACAGAAGGACTGGGGGGGTGCGGCAGTTTGACAAAAGAGAGAGAGACAGTCAGTCATAGTCATACCCCGCCCCCCCCCCCTCTCTCTCTCTCTCTCTCTCTGTGTTCAGATGATAATCCCATAATCTCATGTGATGCAGATGATTAAGATGTGTTATTTTGTTTCCCAGGATGATGCACTGGGCCGGGCGTATTGAGAAGGAGCTGGAGAAGGTTCTGCAGCACGTCACCGGAACGCAGCAGATGAGATCGGTGAGTTTGATGTGATGCGCCTCGAGTTAGCATGATGCTTTAATAAGCAATGATAGGTCAACGGGAACGATTACACAAGGAGGCAATCTATGGCTAAGCCAAACACGCATCTGGTGTGTGTGTGTGTGTGTGTGTGTGTGTGTGTGTGTGTGTGTACACTGTAATAAATGTCCATCTTAAAATGACATTCAATGTTGTGCTTTGTGTTAAGATCTTGTTTTCCTTAAAACAAGTGAAAAGGAATCTGGTAAGGTCACTTGAGCTTGTTTCAGGAGCGTTCTTGAATCAAGTGTCACTTTCTGGACACCACACCGTCTTCGGCCTCATCTCCCCGTGACACTTCCCTCCCCTTCACGCAGAATCCTCCTGAAGCCAATGTCCTCGAGTGAAACTGCATTGGAAACAAGTGGAGTCACATCAACACACACCGGCAGAATCTTTCACTCGTTTTAAGAAAATAAGACATTTTTTTTGCGGTGTGTGTGTCACTCGTGTGTGTCTTATTGTCGAGCAGATGGTTGAGCAGAGTGTGATTGACAGTGTTTCGCCACATTTCTACCGCGTACGCATGTTCCCTGTGCTTCCAGGGCTTGTAATGCACCGTGAGATAAATGCTCCATTATTGCTTTATGGGTGAGTGTGAATCAGTCAGCCAGGATGGGGCCTGTGGCTGCTTTAATGCAAGCAGTAACCGTGGTTAGTGTGATGGCCGTTATTATGACCGTGACATTGATGGAGGAGGCACGTGAGTTGACGGGGCTAGTGTTGGTTTTGAGGGTTGATGACCAGGTTTGAATAGCGGTCCTGATGCTGCGGCTGGGAGGTGAAGATAGGGAGGCGTTCAGCTGAAACCACAACAGAGAATCTTCACATTTACCGTCTAAATATTTGGAAGAATTTAAACTAAACCTACGCAAAACGTCCCTGACTTATTTTCTCTCGGTCAAATCCGACGAGGGGGAAAGGGAAAGATGCTCGGTCCCTCTCCAGAAATATTCTACCCATTCCGGTGATGGCTTGTGTAGGGTGCCCATATGGCCACGTGTGTGTGTGTGTGTGTGTGTGTGTGTGTGTGCCGGTCTGACTGTGTTCGCAGTAGTGAGCGGGCGTGAAAGAACATTTATCACGGCCCCAAACAGGAGTCGTCACAGGGTGTGCTAAATGGCCCAGCATGCCTAGAAAAGCCATTTTCTAAATGGATGCCTCTCTCTATACGTGTGTCTGATAGAAATCTTCCCAGGGCTATGCCGGCTGGTAACAAGATTGCCTCCCTCTGCGCCCCCTTCCTCTTCATGCGCAGTTTATTCTCCTGGAGGAAAAAAAAAAAGAAAGTAAAGAGTCTGCAAATTATTTTTGAGTTTGTCTTACACGGAGAGAGACGAGGAAGTAAGTTGGATTTAATGCGTCTATTCAGTTCCTCTTGGTTGAGATTTTTCTTTCTTTCTTCTGACTAGCAAGATGAGAGACAAGACGAGGCCGGGGCAGGAAGTAGTCGGATACATCTTGAATAAGCCAGTTTAAAAAAACAACACGGATTTTAGACTCTTGAGTGATAAATGAAACACAACCAACTCAAGTCAGTTAAATATTTCAAATGTATTTTTTCAAAGGAGTTGGGAGTTGAGAGGGAGCAAGGAGTGGGTGGTTTCTAGCGGAGGAGGAGGAGGTTTTTTCCCTCCTCTCTGAGAGAACGGGTGAAGGATGGCTTGACAATTGAGATGGATGCTCGGGCGGTTTCGCGTCTATATTTGGAGTCAAAGTATTTAAGATGGATGGAGGGATGGAGCGATAGAGGGACTGGAACAAGAAGCGCTGAATGGAGCGGGAGCGGATGGAGGCTGTTTTTAGTCCTCGTCCTCCCTCGTTATCCCGCGTGCCGCTGCGTTTGATGCGTTACGTGAGAGGCGGCGGCGGCGGCGGCGGACACCGGCATTGTTTCCATCTCCCCGGGCTTAGTCAGACGCGCGCTTGAACAGGCGTGCACGAACAACGCGCTTACACCCACACGCTGCCATTACGGGGATTGGATAGTTTATCGCAGGTGTGCGCAGATATTAGATTCATGTGAAGAGGGAGGCCAGGGAGGAAACCGCACGTGTTGGTGACGCAACATTATGTTGAACTCCCCAATTCATTGCAGCAGGAAGAGTCTGCAGCAGCATGTACACTAAGCTTCAGTCTGGCTCTTGTCTTCCTCGCCTCCCCCTCCTCCTCCCCCGTCCTCCTCCCCCGTCCTCGTCCTCGTCTGCTGCTGTTGATTATTACTCCGACGTGAAACCCGAGAGCGACGTCCACCAGGATCGATACGCCCAGATGTAGCGGCGAGGCAGCGCCGATCGTTCGTCAAACAAGCGACGCTATGCAACGACGCAAACGGTTCCGTTTTCTTGCAGGAGGTTGAGGTTGAGGTTGAGGTTTCTTCTTCTTCTTCTTCTTCTGTCCTCCTGTCAGTTTTGCCCTTCACTCTGTGTCTGTGTGTTGTGTGGTCAACACCAGATCAGGCGGCTTTGTGGCCACACGCTGGCTGCAGGTTTATCTCGGCCTAACACAGACCTGCTCGCCTCCAGGCCTGCCTGTGTGTGTGTGTGTGTGTGTGTGTGTGTGTGTGTGTGTGTGTGTGTGTGTGTGTGTGTGTGTGTGTGTGTGTGCGTGCGTGTGTGTGCGCGTGCGCGTGTGCGCGTGCGCGTGCGTGTGTTGACTTTTGCTTGCAGCCTGTGACTCAATTTGATCAGCACAGGTATGTTTATGACTTGAAGGGTATGTTGTATGCAAGGTGAACACAAATTCCAAATGTCTGTCATACCTCTCCAGACCTAACCACTACTTCCTGGAGAAAAGAAGCTTGCTCAAGGCCTAGTCCCCCCCCCCCCCATCCCCCCATCCCTCCCCATCCTCCCCCCTCCCCCCAACAAACAGATATCTCTATAAAGTGTGCTGGTGGATTTACTCACTATCGCTGACTACAGAAATTTCCAATAATCTGTCTCAAACGCCCAGTGCTATACGAGACATCACCCCTGCCTCTCACTCCATTACCCCCCTTCCTCACTTTCTACACACACACACACACACACACACACACACACACACACACACACACACACACACACATACATTGTGGAGTTTCATCAGTGGACGATCATGTAACGGCTGATCAATGTGATTCGTTTCTTGATTTAATAGCTCTCTTGCCGCTGCAGACAATTTACAGGAAGAGTTGAGTGTCCCTCCTCCCACCACCAGCAATTCCCTTTTAAGGAGAGAGTGCTCAGACCTCCCCTCCTCACCCCCCTCCTCACCCCCCCCCCCTCCCCTCCATCTTCTGGCCTGAACTTTACACAACAGCAGCTTGTTATCTGCCTGTTGGAAACATCACAGGCTATTTTTGCTGGATTTAGTTTCCTCTCTGCCTCTGGTTCTCATCTTCAGTATCTATCTGTCTATTTGTCTATCTGTCTGTCTGTCTGTCTGTCTGTCTGTCTGTCTGTCTATCCATCTATCTAAACACACCACTAAACGGACAGAAGAGTGTCCAGTAAGGCTGTGCCAGAGCCGGTCAGCACCATGTCTCCCAGACCCCCCCCCCCCCCGGGCTGACAGGACAACAGAGGGGCACACAAATATATAGTATTTATATTTCTGCCCTTTTATTGGTTTTCTGACACTGGGGAAGGATACAAGGCTCCCTCGCTCCCTCGCTCCCCCGGCTGATGGCCTGGCACTGGTTGGTGGTGTTTATATAAATGGAAATGCATATATCTTCAGACAGCAGGCTGCATGCAGATACCCGGCTTGGGTCTTAGAAGAAATGCCCTGAAATAGAATGCAATAAAAATGTGCCAGAATAAAAAAAAAAAAAAAAAAAAACTAGAACCAGATTACGTAGTGTCAGTACCCTGACTCCAATTTCATATATAAATATATATTTTCTTACCGTAATTGACTCCCGATATTGTAGAAAATGTACAATTTCAAAACATACATGGATGTCAGAGGGCAAATCACTTTTCCTGATAGTTTCCAGTTTATTCCCCCTATAAAGGTCAGATAGATATCTTTTAATAGATAGATAGATAGATAGATAGATAGATAGATAGATAGATATCTTTTAACAATTATTTATCTCAGCATCATGTTCTGTATCATTTCTAATCTGACCCTCCAGTTAAATAATAGCTAAATAATATTGTTAAATATAGACTACAGCTTCCATCTTGGTTCAGAGTCGTGCTTTGGGAGGACGGGTTTGTCTGTCCTGTGTCTCCTCCTCTCAGAGTGAAGTCAGCTGACTGGTGTTGCCAGCGTGGGGCGTCTTATACGTCTTCTCTGGGCACATAATAAAACATCTCACATCATTCGTCGTGCTTGTTGATCCCAGAGCAGTGGATCGCCGCCATGCAGCTCTAAAGAGGTTTTAGTGTACATGGGGGGGAACAGACACACTCATTTGGCATCGACCAGAGATCGAGTTTCACTGACACTCACCACGGTAGTTTGGGGTCTTATTTGTGTAACTAATTGTTTCCTGATTACAAAAAATAACCCTCCAAAAAGCATCCATGCTGCTAGTGGCTTCCTGGGGAGGAAAGACAGCCTTGCACTTGCTTAAAGGAAGACAATATAGATTATGTGTCAGAATAGGATTAGAGGTCTGCTAAAGCTCCAGCCCTGTCAGAAGAAGATGCTTTGTTTTGCCTACGCTGCAAATCCTTTCTCCTCCTTGTCTCCGGTGTGTTGGTGTGTGTTGGTGTGCGACTGTGTGCAGGCATTACTCGCTTGTCTAATTTCCGGTCTTTTTTTTTTTTTAATGTTCGATGTTTCAGAGCGCACATGACATGTCTTTGTGCTATTTTGACAAAAGGGAGAGAAGGGAGAGCGAGGGGAGAGCTAGTGGGCTGCAGTGGTAATGTGGAGTGGCATGGCGCCCTGGAAGATTTCAGGTGTGAAGTGCTTTATTCATTCCGGTGCAGAGGGAGCGCTTGTGCATGTGTGAAGTGGTAGGTGGGATGTTTCTCCATGTGGACAAAATGTTTTTTTGTAGGTAGGTGTGTGTGTGTGTGTGTTTGCACGAGAGAGAGAGAGAGAGAGAGCGTACATGTGTATGTGTATTTGCTCAGTTTCCGAGTGTCTTTGTCGTCCTTTTCTTCTCCCACTCCACCTGCAGCCTCCTGTGATGGTTTGGTCACGCTCCTGAATGGTCTAATTGGCTTGCCGTAGCCGTGGAGGTGGCTGTTTCTCAAACCTGGTTTTCCTGGAAAAACCCTCCGACTTTCACTCCCAACTACAGCCTGGTAGTTGTTCAGTTGCTCAGTAGTGCCACTCATCTTTTTAATTTTTACAACTAACTTTGCTCTCTTTCTCTCTCTCTCTCTCTCCCTCCCTTCCTCTCTCTCTCTCTCTCTCTCTCTTGCTTTCACTCTCTCACTGAAATCTGGAAGAGAAGCTCCCCTCCCCCCATAATCTATCCACCCCCTTCTTTGGCTTCAAGCTGGACCCACTCTCATCTCTGCCTCTGGCCCTTTTCCCAGGGCTCTGTTGTTTGATGGGATTTGTGCTCTAGCATTACAATTGCTGCATCACACATGCACAAACATGCACACGTACATGCACAAACCTACACACATGCATGCACACAATCAACTCAAATCAACTCCTATCTATTGTGGATGCATGTGCAAACTATAGTTTTTCTGCACCAGTCATATCCTTGTGTTTGGTTTAGTATGTTGATGAAGAGTAAAATGAATGAACGAGACCTTATTCACTCTCCATTCCATATTGCAGTTTACTTTATGAAAATTATTTTTCACTTTTTTATTATTTATACACATTTTTGCTCAACAAACTGCTGAGCAGACGGTAGATGTGTCTGACTGTATCTGTCTTCCTCTTTCCAATCCAGTATGTTGTTAAAGGTACAGCAGGTCTATGCTATTTTAAGGATGCTTTTACTTTGAAATAGTTACATTTATTTATTTATTTACAAAACGTATTAATTCATGATCATGCCGTTGCATCATTTTTATATGCACAAAGTGAAGGCCTCATTCAAACGGCTGCAGTTCTAACAGCTTGTCTAGCAAAATGAAATCCAAGTGTCGAGTTAGTCTGTTAATAATAATAATAATAATAATAATAATAATAATAAAAGTTAGTCTGTTGTTAATAATAATAATAATAATAATGATAATAATAATAATAATAATAATAATAATAACAATAATAATAAAAGTTAGTCTGTTAATGAACTGTCTCTTAGTTTAGTAGTGTCAGTAAGAATGGAGCCATTGGTAATTACATAGTAATTGAATTGGAGCTAAATAACTATAATAATAATAATAATGTTTTTATCATGATAATCACATCAGTGGTTGCAGGTGAAATCTTTGATGCAGTTTCTGATTAGAGTTCAATCAGTCAGATGCTACTATACATCAGATCACATGATGGTGGTATGTCACGTGACTCATGTTCACGCTGAGTAGTGTTGCTCTGCAGCATCTGCTGCAGCGGTCCAGAGGTATTGCATGTGTACGGCCTGCTCGTGCCTCCGGGCGGACTAGCCTCCGTCGCCACGCGGGTGCACGTTCAGGGACGTGCAGGAGTTCAGTCCTGTACGGAGCGCGTTGAGTTTAACATCACGTGACTCACCGGTGGAGCTTTGATCTGCGTCCGGTCCCGTACCCGCCGGTTGTACGAGCGCGAGGTGATGCGTTCCCGCGTGGTCGGGGGTTTGCGTGCGGGGGGGGGGGGGTACCCGGGTGTGCTAGATTTCCCGCGTGTGATCTTTGCACGTGTACGCGCGCGCGTGCACGTGCCCCGCGTGTGTGTGTTTGTGTGATGTCCGGACCACCAGCTCATTTCACACACAGGCAGACATCAAAGGCGGTGTGAATTAACCCTGCCTGTCGGCCCGCTCGGCACGCCGCCCGCAATTTCACATCTCCGCCGCTCCGGCAGCACCAAACTTCCATTCCCATTCAAATTGAAATGAATAGACGGGAGTTTTGCCGCGCTCCGAGTCGCTATCCTTCAGCGGGTGGGGGTGGGGGGGGGGGGGGGGGGGAGATAAAACTTCAAAAGAGCAGAGATACATTCAGGATGTGTTGGCGTGGTTGTGGTGGCAGGTGGAGTGGAGGTGTCCTGTGTCTCTGTGAAAGTGGAGGTAAAGCGCAGGTATCATGTTTTTCTTATTAAAGCAGGTCAAGTGTATTTCCATTACAGTCCTCGTGCAAAAAAAAAAGAAAAAGCGGGCTCCCTTTCTCCTTGATTAGACACCGGCGCTGATGATGTCATCGCAGATGAAAGCGCGTACGCGTGGCATCGTGTCATAAACGCATCGCCGCATAACGTTGAGTGTGTTTGTACGGCATCCGCTCTGCCTTGCTACCTCCTATCTCCCTCTTTCACATTTTTCACCTCATCTCGGCAGCTAATTTAATTCGATATTGTATTTATTGATCTGGCCAACTTCAATTTCCGTGCGGGAGGCGCAGTGACTCTGTTGCACGAGGAGAGCGATGGCGATGACGAGGTCGGAGTCTGATGACGACGACGACGATGATGATGATGATTTCCGCGATTGCGATGATTTGTACGCTGATCGGAGCAGCGTTGAGTTTGGCCGGGGTCGTCGTCTCGGTGCAGGTGAAGTCATCGGCTGTCATTGGACGTGCGTCTGATCCCCTCGGTCGGCTGCCATGACAACCGCGCAGTAAACACGTTCATATTTCATTAATCTGGCCTCTCCCCTCTCCTCCCCCCCGGCTGCCTCTTATTGTCTCCTCTAGAGGTTGTTCACTAATCCCCTGAGACCTTACCCCATCCTTCTGTGTTACCGACACACACACACACACACACACACACACACACACACACACACGCACACACACACGCACACACGCACCGTGCGTCAAAGTACTGCAGTAGTAAGTCTTATCTCGTGGTTATTGAGTCTCACTGCATCAATGTCACCTAATGGCGCGTCGTAGCGCTGCGCATGCGCCCTCGTACCGCTCGTACCCGCCGCACTCGGATTCACACGTGCACACCCGCGTACAGGTGCGTGCACACACACACACACACACACACAGCCCTTAGATTAGATTAGGTTAAACTCCTGAGCTGATCTGATAGGGCAGGGGATAAGCTGCAAAATCTTTCAACATAATCTCACCTAATCTTTAATAACTGCCTTTTTTTTTTTTTTTTTTGGAACATTTCACGTCTGTGCAGATGTTCTGGGTTCGTCACGTCTGTATGTGCGGGCGTGTTTTTTTTGTTTTTTTTGCGTGTCCACCCACAACTGGTCATTGGAAAAGGAAAAGCAATGGATGCAAATGTATCCCAGTGAGGTGGTGGACGGCCTGAAGGTGGCGCTGCAGTAGCAGACTGAATGTGACTGACTCTGTGGGCCCCGTGAGTCTGAATCCTTGCACACTTATGAAACGGGCTTTGCTCCATAAATCATCGCCGGATGGATTTTCTACCATTTTGAAAGTTTCCCTCTTGCAGTTTTGGTCCCATCCACACACACACAGAGCACTACTGGCTCTACATACATGCTCCATCAAGCCTTCCAATATGGCCGCCAACCACCCAATATACATTGGAGCAAGCGGCGCGGTGCCACAACTATTCGTCCAATCATCATGAAAGCGGGTACATATAGTGAGTACATATAGTGAGTACATATAGTGAGTACACTCTGACTGCGAGGGATTTTCAAAATGGACATGTGAGGTACAGCCGCTCTGTGACCCAGTATTCTGAAGTACTGTCACTTTAAAACCTGGACCTCTATTGTAGACATGTACAATAGCCCCTATGTGGATGGTGTGTTGGATGATTGTACTCTTACTCACCGTCAGACTGATTTCTTTCATCTTCGTAGCTCACAGGGTGGCATAGTAGTGAAGGCCTGTCCTGTACTCCTTGTACCGTGCTGAAATGAACATTTGTCTCTGCCCGTAACAAAGCCTTGTTGTAAATTTTTCCTCATATGAATTATTCAGTCGCACTCAGCTGAACTGCTCTAGGTGTGTTTGTGTATTGTGTGTGTGTGTGTGTGTGTGTGTGTGTGTGTGTGTGTGTGTGTGCAGCTGCTCCAGATAAAGATGACGTTACTTGACTGGCCCGCGGAGCGAGGAAAAGGGATAAAGCTGTTTGTATTGGATCGGATTTAACGTCAAATGAGGGGGATAAATAGTCAACCCAGCACTGATTGAGCTGTGTAATGTCATACGGACGCAGGAACACAAGTGTGTGGCTAGGTGTGTGTGTGTGTGTGTGTGTGTGTGTGTGTGTGTGTGTGCGCGCATTTGAGAGAGTTACAGCAGGTATAGCAACATTATAAGGAAAGAGACAGATGCATACTAGGACTAAAATCCCTCTTTAGCTCTCCAGTGTATTTGTATTTTGGCATTGAAGGTGGTGTGTGTGTGTGTGTGTGTGTGTGTGTGTGTGTGTGTGTGTGTGTGTGTGTGTGTGTGTGTGTGTGTGTGTGTGTTGGGGGGGGCTTGTTAGCCTCGTCTGCCTATGATGTAAGCTCTGCGTAGCCTCCAGGGTCTGTAATGTTAAATTCACTGTTAAATGTGTGGAGCTACTCAACCTCGGCCACACCGACGAGACCGGTCAATACGGGGGTTCGCGACACGGGCGCGCACGTACACGGAAAAAATGCGCACGTCGGCGCACGTGACTCGCTCACCGGGTGCAACCGCCCTTTTACTGCAATCGCCCCCCCCCCCCCCCCCCCCCCCCCCCGCTTTTTTTTTTTTTAACCTCTACGTGTCTATTTCCGTTGCCGCGGGCGTGGAGATGCCGGTTAGTCACCGGTTATCCGATGACTGTGTTGAGCTGCTGAATGTCATGTGTCTAATACGTTGAGAGTCTCTGAAACTGGCGGACTGCTGCGTTCACTTTAGCAGCTTTTATTCACAGCTCGCCGTGTGACTCACCTCCGCAGCCTCCTGTGAGTTGCCGGCCAAGGTTGAGGTCAACGACGCCCTCCTCTCTCTCTGTGTACAGTACATACATTAATACTGGTCTCATTGCAGAGTCACCAAAGGACTACATCCGGTTTTTTGTTTTTTTTGTCAGAAGGCACTTACTCTCTTACCGACACGCTCTTGACGCATTAAAGGGCCGATCTGGACCCACTCAGTCTGGTGTCGAGTTAGGACGTGGATGTTGAGGCCAAACGCAGCCAATGCAAAAACCCCTTGGATGAAATCTTCAACAAATATTGCACGTCGAGAAGCATCTGGTGAAAAGTGGGATCTGATGCAACGGCTTCATGAGGGAGTATACGCAAAACAGATAGACAGTACTTCACAAAAATATCCGCAAAGCGAAGATGCTTTCAAAAATAATGAAGTTTCAAAATATCAACAAATTTACTATGAAGAGCAGTAATGTGAAACACTAATAAACAAAAAAATAAACATCTAAGACCAAATTTATGAAATAAATCTGGTGACTCAGATGTTTACACAGTATTTGTCTGAGCTCTTGTTTATTTGCTTCACTTATTTGTCTCATTTGTTTAATAAAAAGTAGCTATCTAACGTATTATACTTTTACCTCAGTACTGGTTCTGCTCTTAGATGCTTGATTAGGAAGGAAATGCTCTTACGATTTCTGGTGACTAGTAGTTCTCTACCTACCTACGTTGAATGTACTTATTGTCACTTTGGATAAAAACGTCTGCTAACTGACTGTAATGTAATGTAATTGTTAGAAAACTCAGAACATCAGAACATCAGAACCTTAGAACATCAGAACATCAGAACCTTAGAACATCAGAACATCAGAACATCAGAACCTTAGAACATCAGAACATCAGAACATCAGAACATCAGAACATCAGAACCTTAGAACATCAGAACCTTAGAACCTCGGTCCATGTCCGAGTCCACCGCTGACCCGCTGCATCCTCGTGGCGCTACCAGAGTTTTATGGCACAGTTGTAGTCTGAGGACATGTCACGGTTTCACAGCATTATTATGGTTATGATTTATTTTTACAACTAAAGATGGGAAATCAAATGAGCATTTTATAATTAAAAGTTTTATTGTATTTATTTCTTTCTTTTGGTCCTGCGAAGAAAACACGTTAAAAAAAAAATATATTCACAGTATGATGTGCTTCATGGAAACAGAAATAATAATACAGTAAGTGTCTTATGAAAACAGAAAGTAGATACAAATAAATATAAAGTCGATATAAGCTGCTGTCACGACTGAGAGGAAATGCAGGGACAAGCAGCAAGGAAGAAAGCACTAAAACCATCAGGCCCAGTGGAAAAGTTGGTTCACTGCTGGGAAACTGTTGCTTGTAAATGTCCTGGAGACGATCACATCACAGTTCAAATCACAATTACAATAATAATATCAACATAAATACTATTTTCACATCAACCCGAATGGAGTACTGCAGCGACCCCGATTTAACCTCAGGTAGATGAAGTGAACGTTACCAGGTACAACCAATGAAATAAGAAAGAAAAGGGAATGTAAAATGAAACTTATTTCTAGTTGGTTGTTTGAATCAACTAGTTGATGCACAATTGAAATGTTTTTAACTGCAAATTTGACTTCTCAATGTATTTTAGAGGACTTCCTCATTCACCCTTCCTCTACTTACCATCTGCTCTCAGTCAGTCATACGCGAGGAGAGAGTCATGGTCAGACTGTCTGTCTTCCTGCTCTGTGACAGTTCGGGGGAAATTGAAACTTACAGCTTGAAGAATGAACATTTTCTAAAACATTTTCCTTTGTACTGTGGCTTTGCGAATTTGTGCGCCAAAGCATAAACTCTCTTGGCTCCAAAGAGGATCATGCTTTTCAGCCATCATTCAGGCTGGTTCACAGTCCGCCTGCCTCAAATATTTTGACACATCGCCGCTGGAGGATAAATCCGAGACGCGAAGCGAAGAAGCGGGAACACCTTTCATCAGTGTGTCTGCGCTTGCCGGGGGAGATTTCAGACTGTTTTTAACATGAGAGACACATAAACATATGGACATGTTACCGAGGACGCCCTAATCTGACAGATTTGGCGTTGAATATAGATTATTTTATCACCGCGAGGGGAGCGAATCTTATCACAGCACCTATTGTTGCACTGAGCCAAATTTCATTTACTTCTGCTCCGTATCTTTATCACATACACGATAATAAATACTCTGTTAGGGTCGTTTTTTTAAACCTTTTTTTTTGGGTGACCCACATTTTCAAAATAACTGCACTTTGGGCGCCCCAAAAGTGATGGTGCAGGCTTCCTTGTAAGTCTCAGAATAACCACATTTTAAGCTACTACTCCACTATTATTTTATTTAACGTACCTGATCTTGCACTAGGGACTATAAAAAGCTTTGGCGACCTATCACTGCTAACCGGTTTTGACATTTTTTTTTCTAGAACAATTTAGGAACCTTTTAATCTCCCCACAACAACAACAACAAAAAAAAAAAAGCACTTTATTTTGAAATGAAAGGCTTAGCGCTCACAGGCCATGACCGGCCGAGGCCTCCGCAGCCTCGCACGACACACCGAGTTGTTCACTGTGTTTCTGTTTGGCTTTACGAGTGGAGAGCAGCTATTAGGACCCGGTGTGTGTGTGTGTGTGTGTGTGTGTGTGTGTGTGTGTGGTGTGATAACACAGTCACCGAGGCCCCGGCATTGATCTTTACTTTAGCCGCGTGTTTGTAGAGCTTTTCAAAAGAGCAGCCCCGGTTCAGCGCATTGATTGTCGCACCGTCACAGAGACTTTGTACAAAATGCTGATTGACGGTCTCGTCCTCAATGTTGTCTTCATTTAATCCACACGACTTCGTTGGGGGGGAATTGCAGCCGTCTTTCTGCCTCTCTGAACTTGATGTTTTAAATTGTCTCTCTTCTAAAAACTCGGTGGATTTCTGAGAGAGTACGGCGAGCGATATCGGCTCACAAATGAGAGGGTTTTTTTTTTGGCGCTTTGCCGTCAAGATTGTCAGGCTAACAAAAGCGACTGAAAGCCTGAAATAGTAGCACTCCTTTATACTCTCTTAACAATGATGCTCTTTACCGTTTAGTGCCGCGGCAGACTCTGTCTTTCATGTTTTCCACCGGCTAATGTGCAGGATGTTAAAAAGCGGGATGTTTTTTTTTCGAAGAACCTCCCTCAGATGGTACCTTCCTCTTCACCCGTCCTCCAGCTCGGCGTCTTTGGGCTTTAATTGATAGCCGGGTGACCGTGATGCGGCGAGGCGTTTCGTCTCACAAAGGTTGTGGATGTTTTCAGTAACGAACCTGATCCCTGTGACACCTTTTGTTGATACTGTGTTTTTTGTATTTGTTGGTTTAATGGATGTGTAATTGGTCGCCTTTGTAAATGATCCGGGTGCAGAGAGGAGTAAAATTGCAGGCTTTCAGTTACAGTGTGATTAGGCCTGTACAATTACTCACGACAACCCCCCCCCCCACCCCCCCCCCCCCACACTCACTGAGCTTCACATGTCCTGATGAAGGGGGCTAGGCCATCTGACTTCACCCCCCTGACCTCCCTGTTCCTGCTGCTCCACAGGTTTGAGGAGGGAGGGTTGGCATCTGAGGCTCAGGGGCCACACAGCTAGATGTCAGACCTGGGCGGGGGAAAAAAAAAAAAAAAAAAGTTGGAATACTTGTAAAAAAAAAAAGAGGTGCTTGAGATGCTTCATTGACTTTATATTGCAAGTTAAAAAGTCAATTTAAGGCTGTTTGAGTGTCTGGAAAATAAATGAAGTGCACCACAGGTAGTTCAAATTCAGCCTGAAGGTTAGAGAGGTGAACCCGTCTGAACACACCCAGGGCTTGTTTTTTTATTATTTATTTTTTGCTCAGGTCTTCTAGATGCCACTGATTTCCTGTGTGGGTAAACGTGGGTGATGCCCGTGAGGTTGACTTGTGGGGGGGTGGGGTTGGGGGCGTGTCCTTCCTGTCCCCCCGTATGGAGGATGGTGCGGTCCAAGCTGCTGCGGGGGTGCCCAGTGGAGTGGTTAAGCCCTGGCTCCCTTTCCGAGTGGAGAACGGGTAGGCATTAATCTGGCCCAGCTGGACAGAGGGAAATTAATGATCTTTTACACTGACGACATAATCAGGCTTCACGCTGTCCTCCGACACTAAATTGCTTCCTTTGTTCCACAAGATCTCCCTCTGTCTTTCTCTCTCTCTCTCTCTCTCTCTCTCTCTCTCTCTCTCTCTCTCTCTCTCTCTCTCTCTCTCTCTCGCTCGCTCGCGCTTCTGCCTTCTGTTTTTTTTTTTTTTTTGCAGGTCGTTCTCTGTTATCGGTCATTAAGTGTTAGGTTTCCATGGAAACAGCCGGTTTGGCGGGGGGGGGGGGGGGGGGGGGGGTTGGCGTGCTGTAAAAGTGGCCCTGTGATGTTCAATATGGAGAACGTGTCACTGGCGGCATGGAGGGAGGGGCCCCCTGCTGCGTGGCTATCTCTTGTTGAGAGGGCACACACACACACACACACACACACACACACACACACACACACACACACTCAAGACGTCTCTTATCTCTCGGCCGGGGGTTTTCGTGTAGACGCTCCCTTTAACGCCGGGGGGGGGGGGGTGTAATTAGGCAGTGGTCAGTGTGTAATGGCTCTCTATCAGGCCCTGCAGGCAGCATGGTGGAGGTGGTGGTGGTGGTGGTGGTGGTGGAGGTGGTGGTGGAGGGAGTGGTGGGGTTGGGGGGGGGGGGGTTCGGACATCACCAAGGGCAGGCCTACAGCTCCGTCTCTCAGAGGTTCAATTGAGTTCCTGAGTCAGTGAAAATCCTCCTCTCACTTATCGGACGGCGGGGGGGTTAAATATTCAGTCCGGGAGGTTTGAAACCTAATCTGCTCTGTGAGTTTAAATTGTCTTTTGGATTCCCCCCCAACCCCCCCCCCTCCCTCCCCCCCCCACCCTCTCTCGCCACTCGTTTCCTGCCCGTGGTGAGGCGGCGCAGATAAGTGGGCCAGAACAAAATGGCTGTCATAGCAACTGTCAGTCAGGTAGGTGCCGGGGCTTATGTGGCCGGACGCAGGAACTCCACATGTTCTAGTACTTCGGTTGCTGTTTTTAAAGCGGCGCTCTCTCATTGGTGCACGGTGCGAACGATGGAGTCACACCGGAGCCGACTGGACCAGACCGTGTGTGATGCTGCAGTGAGCACCGCAACACCAGTATCCCCTCGCACCCCACTGACCTCTGACCTCAGCTGCTCTAATACCCCCCCCCACCCAATGTACAGCCCTGTACACACTGGGTGGTTTCCAGCATCACTTCCCTTCGTCTCGTTTACCCGTCTTGTATTTTACAGGGAGATTAAGGATTACTTGAGGTTTCATTCGCAGACGGGGGGCTTTACTGAAATGTGCGTAAAGTGCGAACCTACCGGGAGGTCGTGACCAGGGGCCGCGAGGCCACGGGGGGGGGGGGGGGGGGGGGGTGTTTGCCGGGGTGACGCGTTAACGGCGTAAAGGCAGAACATATCAGGCGAGATGGAGACGTCTAAAAGCTTCAGCAGAGATGATCAGAGCAGCGCTAAGATGCGTCGTTAATGCTGATTGAGTGATTGATTGATTACCGCTGTTAAAGAGGGGAAGAAGATGAGATGATGAAGACGGACAGATGGAGATGCAGCAGCAGGCGTGGCCTCGGACCAAGATGGAGACGGGCAAAACCAACAACCATCCAGCTGGAAACGGAACAAACCAAACATGACGTAGTCGGGTTTAAAGCCCTGCGATGAACAAATACACTCAGTCACTTTTTATACAAGTAGAATAGATGGAATAGATGGAATAGATGGAATAGATGGAATAGATGGAATAGATGGAATAGAGGCGGAGCGGGAGGACGAGGACGAGGCGGTGTCTAGCTAGCTGGTCGGACCGATAGCCTGATGGACAGGTGCCAGGCTGCATCAGTGGCGCAGTAATTAGCCAGATGAGGAGGAAGTGGAGGAGACAGAAACTCCCCCCCCCCCCCCCCCCGGGGCCCCGCCTCCTCAACAGGACCACCGCGGCCCAGTCAACACACACAGACACACACACACACAGAGAAAACACACCCTCACATCGTGTGTTACGTTGCCACTGCATGTGATGGGAAATTCGGATGATTGTATGTTTGCTGCTGCTGGCTGAGCCATTACTGTGACAGTATGCACTATAAAGTATTGAATAGGGGGGAGGGAGGGAGGGAGGGAGGGACGGGGGGGGGGTAGATAGATAGATAGAGGAAGTCAAGAAAAATAAGAGAAATAGGGAAGGGAAGAATTATGAGGAGGATATTTTGCGGCTGTCTATTTGAGAAAATCTAGTGGATGAGAAAAACAATTCCCCACCATCAGCAAGTTAATAAAAAAGGCTGCAGTTTATCTCTGTCGAAAAGACAAATACCCTGAGTGAGGACGGGGGAGAGAGAGAGGGAGGGAGAGGGAGAGGGAGAGAGAGAGAGAGAGAGAGAGAGAGGGAGAGGGAGAGGGAGAGAGAGAGAGAGGGAGGGAGAGGAGAGAGGAGAGAGGGAGAGAGGGAGAGAGGGAGAGGAGAGAGAGAGAGAGAGGAGAGGAGAGAGAGGGAGAGAAGAGAGAGGGGAGAGGGAGAGAGAGAGAGAGAGGAGAGGAAGAGAGAGGGGAGAGGAAGAGAGAGGGAGAGAGGAGAGAGAGAGAGGAGGGAGAGGAGAGAGAGGGGAGAGAGGGAGAGGGAGCAGGGGGGGAGGCTGCCCCACATTCCCCCGCGACCCTCCCACGTTTTCTGCTGACAGGGCTAATTAATGAACGGACTCAAAGCGGTGGAGATCTGTGATCTCCGTCTGTCCAGCTGGTCGTGTTTGTTTGTCTTGTCTTGCCGCGGTCGAGCATCCTCTCGTCTGTTGGCACGCGGCGGGAATCCGAGTCGTGTTGAGTTGAGACGGGTTTTGGGGGGGGGAGGAGCCTCGTACGGGCGGAGGGACAACGTCAAGGTCAGCTTCACTTCATCTCGACTGTCCTGTGGTCAGTTGAGCTGGTACGGTACGAGCTGATGACCACATCACTCGTACTGCAGACCAGGATGAAGACGAAGACGAGTTAAATACATTGATCCAGTTGAAGGTACCTGCAGATGAACGCGCCGCCCCTGAACGCGCCGCACCTGAACGCACCGCACCTGAACAAGCCGCTCCTGAACACGCCGCTCCTGAACGCGCCACCCCTGAATGCGCCGCCACCCTGAACGCGCCACCCCTGAACGCGGTGGCACGCCACCCCTGAACGCACCGCTGCCCTGAACGCACCGCCGCCCTGAACGCGGTGGCGCGCCACCCCTGAACGCACCGCCGCGCCACCCCTGAACGCACCGCCGCCCTGAACGCGCCACCCCTGAACGCGCTGCCGCCCTGAACGCGCCACCCCTGAACGCGCTGCCGCCCTGAACGCGGTGGAGCGCCACCCCTGAACGCACCGCCGCCCTGAACGCGCCACCCCTGAACGCGCCACCCCTGAACGCGCCACCCCTGAACGCGCCACCCCTGAACGCGCCGCCGCCCTGAACGCGCTCGTCTGCTCAAGAGATTAGCCGAGGCCTCTGCGGGGTGTTTGTTTACACGGCGTGCGGTTGCGGTTGCGTGTGCACCAGCGATGTCTTCTTTGTTCAGACCTGCCCCGTATCACCAGTCGACAATCCCTCTGATCATGTTACAAGAAGCCAACACACACACACATACACACACACACACACACACACACACACCCCATCTTCCTCTCTCTCTCTAATCTCAAACTCTCCCCAAGGGGTGCATGTAAATATTGAGCCTAGTCTTTGTTTTCTACGAGAGCCCGGATGAGTTATCTGCTTCATGTGTTCCAGCAGCTGACTGTCATGTGCAGCAGGTTATCTCTTCTTGTATGTGCAGCTACGATAAGGAGGTTTTGATTTTTTTTTCCACTAGAAGGTCTTTATTTTGTCGGTGGCACATCTTTCTTGTAGGTACGTGTGAAGGGAAGCTGCTACCTAAAACCCATCCCGTAGTTTCATAGTGTCATAGTTCACCGGATGAGGTTGGTTGTGGGTATCGAGTCGAGCGTTGCGTTCACTGACAATGCAAAGAAATAAACTCAAACTGGAGTTTTTCCCAAAACAAGGATTCTTCATTTTCTCTCGTTTTTTTTTTTATCAAGCTGTTTCTATTTGATTCTGCCGTTGAGGGTCTGAGGGACCAAAACAAAACTCATCCGCCACCTCAAACCAGGTGGCGGATGAGTTTAGTTTTTTTCCCGGTGTCTCTCCGGGGACGGGAACGCCTCCCCGGGAAACCGCTCGATGCTCCCGCTGCGTCTGACCGGACTCCTCCGGAGGCTTCCACTCCCGTTGAACCGCGAGAGGCTCCCGGTGGTGTGTTGTGTCTTATCGAGCTCCTTCTGTGTCCTGTCTTATTGAACTGTTCCCGGGGGCCTCGTGGAAGCCGCTAATATTCCTTAATGACGTGGCATCCGTCTCTGTCAGGCCTGTTGCGGGCTGACTTCACAGGGAGATAAGCGAGTCTTCTCTCGGTAGACGCAGACGGAGGGACAATAACATCGGCGGCAACCCGGAGAAAACAGCTCAAAGTCAACAAATAACTCGCAAAAAGTGCTCTTATTAAGTGCTCTTATTAAGTGCTCTTATTGTACATATTGTGTGTTGCTTTATATAAGAGCTCTACTGTAATTATTGTATTTTTATATTTCTTTTGCACTGTAAATATTGTGCTGGTTTTTACTGTTAAATATTTTGTAATAAGCCCTTTTGCACATTCCCGTGAGCATTGCCACTTTGCATTTCACTGCATGTATATGTATGTGACAAATAAAACTCTTGAACTTGAACTTGAACATTCGTTATCGCGTTGAGTTTCTTCTGCGCTGATGACAGGAGGTTTTGCGTGATAACGAGGGGGGCCGGTGACGAGTATGACCAAGTATCCGTGTGGTCTGGGAGGAGCAGAGGATCTGGTGATCTGGAGAGTCGAGTCGAGTCTGATCCACTTTTGAACAGTCGTCTTGGAGCGCCGCCACCCCCCCTGTCTTCCCATCTGTGTGTTTACACTGACACTCGTCGCTTGGCACACTGGAACCAGTTATCATGGCTAATGATCAGAATGTGAGTATGTGTGACATGTACGAGCTGTACAGTATGTATGAGTGTGTGTGTGTGTGTGTGTGTGTGTGTGTGTGTGTGTGTGTGTGTGTGTGTGTGTGTGTGTGTGTGTGTGTGTGTGTGTGTGTGTGTGTGTGTGTGTGTGTGTGTGTGTGTGTGTGTGTGTGTGTGTGTGTGTGTGTGTGTGTGTGTGTGTGTGTGTGCTGCCAGAGAAAGCATATTGGCTGGGATTTGGCATAGCTAGTCCTGTGGTATCCTGTGTTAGCGCTGGGAGCAGAAGGTCCCATTGGCCGTCAATGGCGCTTCGCTCTGCAGAGCCGCCTCCCTCTCTCTCTCTCTCTCCCTCTCCCTCTCCCTCTCCCTCTCCCTCTCTCTCTCTCTCTCTCTCTCTCTCTCTCTCTCTCTCTCTCTCTCTCCCCCTGGAGAATGGCGGCCGACAGGAAGCTGTCTGCGCGTCGTGGCCGTGAGTCAGTGGCGTTGCCGATAAGCACCTCTATTCTGCTCTTGAGCCGTTTCATTACTCCTCTGCTTCGACACAACAAAGCGGGCGCATTTTCTTTTTTTATTTCGGGTTTTTTTTCCGAGCAGAACACGCGAGGTTTCTTCCCCGCCGAGTTTCCAGGGCATGGCTGTGTGGTTTGGGGCTCAGAGCTGAGTAATGTTGTATGAGATGTTTGCATGTCAGTGCAAAAAAAACATCAATCATCAAGATGCATTCCTGTCATTGTTTGTTTTTCAAAAAATGGATTTATGTCCCTTTAGCTTGCGTGCTCACATCGTGGAGACGTGCGCCGCGTTAGGTATACTCAACGCTTCACCGGTTGAATTTTGTTTTCTAGTGGTGCCAAAGCAAATCCCCCTGATTGTCGAGCCTTCACCGTCACCGCTCCTCAACTCATTTTGCAACTCAAGACCTCGTCCTCAACCTCACAACACGTTTTATTATTAGATATTAACGCAGCTAAAACCAGTTAGTATAGAGTCGTAATGTGAGTAGTGATGTTCATATGCAGAGGGTTTGCTGCAACCCTGCACGGAGACTTCAGTTAGCACATTTCTGTTTATTGCATTTTAACAGTATTCTGCTGTTTTAATTGTGCAGTTTGTCTCAGCTCATGCGCCACATATGTCAAGTTCCTGCCACAGTCGCTGCTTTCTCTCCCATACTCGCCCCATTACCTGAGCGAGTCAAGCACCAAAGCCCTCAAGTGTAATTTCAGTGGGGCTGATGTGCTTATGGCCCTTCAGCGATGATGGTCACTCATCTCCAGCCCCTGGCTAAAGGGGATTTGAAGCTCCTCAGGCCTGCGATAGCCAGCATTACCATGCGCTGTCAATCAGCTGGCCGGAGCTCTCCCCCGTTGACAGCGCGGCTCCATCTCCCGTCAGGCTGGACAGGGGGAGCCTGTAATGGCCGGTCTGTCAGGGAGATGAGCACCGTACGGTACTGCCTATTCGTCTCCCGGTGTTGTTTCGGTAGTCCCTGGAGAGCTGTGGGGGGGGTGAAGGAGGCTTCACGCAGATAAACAAGAACGCAGTTGTTGGCAGAGAAACTGATTCAAGTGCAGTTTATGTGGCGGCTCATGGGTCAGTGGAGAAGGGTGCAAGCTAGCGAGCGTTGTGCTGTATAGATCATAGATCACACGTTGGTGTCTGCAAGTCCCTTTCACAATAAAGCGGTGCAGCTTACCTGTACCTGTTGCAGTTTAAGGGAATTTATGCCCCTCAAAACATTGCAAATTGCACAACTGTAAAGTTAGTTATTATTCCTTGCAGTACTTGTATATTTTTTTGCATATTTCTCTTTTCTGTATATTTTCAGGATCTTTTCTATACAGCCTGTTGCCCTTAAACTTGTGTATTGTTTAGTGCTGTGTGCCTCTCTCTTGTTCTGTACTGCTGCATAACTGCTATTCCCCCTCGGGGACAATAAAGAGCCATCTAATCTAATCTAATCTAATCTAATCTAATCTAATCTAATCTCAACACTTTTGGGTCCTTCGCTCCTGGCTTGATATACATGTGTCCTAAATATGTACTCTTAGCATCTTAGCATCTGTATAGTTTCTCCAAATCGTCCCTATTGGTGCAATGTGGAACCATATACAATAAATTGCTGCACTTGAGAAATATACTTTTTGCCAGGACCCATTTACAGTGTAATAATAATAAAATGTGTAAAAATAGTAATAATAATAATAATAATAATAGTAATAATAATAGTTCTATACCTATTTGTGAACCACCTGTTATTGATAATGTATCGTATCTCATCTTATCCTTGTCCTGCACATTCCATCCCGATGAAGCCAAGTCGTTTCCTGACTTGTTGGACCGCAGTGACAGTGGCTGGCTGGCTGGCTTGCTGGCTCTGTGCTTTGAGGTAGTAATGAAGCAGTGCTTTTTTTTTCCCCAACAAGGCTCTTTGATGATTATAGTAGCTCAGGATAACACAATTATACAGCTCACGAGAATCATTTTCTATCCCTGAAAACAGAAGATGAATGCAGGAAAAAAAGAATGGAAGTTGCTGAAGGCTGTTTCCCTCTCTCTGTCTGGTTTGGCTCTGAGAGGAACGCTACCACCTATTGTAGCTAAAAACTATTTAGGAGTCCTTATTATTTTAGTGGTAGGTGGAGCAGTAATACACAAACACATGAAAGAAGATGACAGTCGTATTGATCTCTCTCTCGGTCTGTTGTTTTGTTTCTAAGCTCGGAGCAGGGAACGTTGTGCCCCGTGTGATGTCGGCGCTCAGACGCCCGTGAATCTCCCAGAGAGAGGCCGGCCCACATTAAGGGGATGAATATTGATTTAAAAACAAATTTGACATGGTTTTAAAACCGACTTGAAGAATGCATCGCTTAAAAAGAGTCAGGGGTTTGTAGTCTGTCAATGGAGCGGAGAAAACCTCACTCTTGTTTTATGGTTTAATAAGATTCCGTTAATGGCTTCTTCCACCTTGAGAAAAAGCCCTGTGAAATGGTGTGTGTGTGTGTGTGTGTGTGTGTGTGTGTGTGTGTGTGTGTGTGTGTGTGTGTGTGTGTGTGTGTGTGTGTGTGTGTGTGTGTGTGTGTGTGTGTGTGTGTGTGTGTGTGTGTGTGTGTGTGTGTGTGTGTGCAAGCACTCACCTGATTATTGGTCTCAGGACTGAGAACTGCCTCAATCTATGCTGGGGGCTAATGACTTTAGGCTGTGTGTGTGTTTGTGTGTGTGTGTGTGTGCGTGTGTGTGCGTGTGTGTGTGTGCATGGCTCTGTGTTGAATTGCTTCTTCAGTATGAGTAGTTGAAGCACGAAATGAAAGAAACACATACAAAAAAAAAGCCCTAACAGAACTGAAGCACCTGTCAGCCGCCTCACGTTTCCTCAGACGGCGTCCTGATGCAGAAACGTGTGAAGCAGCGCGTGAAAATATGCAGCAGCAGATGAATTCACCTTGACCGTCTTCCTCCGAGAAGTGGTTTCAAGTCATCCCTCAGCGGGGCGGCCAAAATAAGACACGAGGCAATCTAGTCCGAGTGCCTGGCTGGCGAGGTCCGAGCCGCCGGGCCCCGGCTCGTCTGCTCCACAGAGACGGATCAGGCGAGATGGACGCCGGTGTTTTCCCGTTCTGATCACGGCGCATCAACACGTCAGAAATAATATTTCATGGCAAAGGCGGAGAAAATCCTGCCTGAAAACGCGACGCACGACACACGTGTAGCGGCGGATTTGGTGACGCCAGGTGACTGGGACGGGCACGATAACACGACTGAGATTATCCTGCTGCTGTACATCACTGACATCAGGACCTCTCATCTCGCCTGATCCCGCGCGACACCGATCGAAAACAACAATGGTGGCAGACAGTCACCTTAATGCTGTATATTAACTTAGACTTTTTTTTTTGCCCTTTAATGCCTCAAAAATTCAACTAACTCCACAATCTTGACAATGTACGAAACTTCCTGTACCACCTCATCAAATGCAACATCAGGAAATAAGCACACGAGCTTAATGGGCTTCTACCACATGAATAAAACTCCTCACACAACAAGATAATACATTATTATTAGTATTATTATTACATTATTATCATTATTATTATTATTACATTATTATTATTATTTATTATTATTATTATTATTATCATTATTATTATTATTATTATTATTATCATTATCATTATCATTATCATTATCATTATTATTATTATTACATTATTATTATTATTTATTATTATTATTATTATTATTATTTATTATTATTATTATTATTATTATTATTATTATTATTATCTTACATCTGTCTCATGAAATACAAACTAAAAGATGAAGAAAATCAAACCGCCCATGTGACCCTGTGCTGTTCAAACCAATCACCAACTACTCAAACAACCTCCTCACATCTTGACTCCCTGCCTCACGCCGTATGATCACACATCCACACACGTTTTATCATTAAACTTACTGACAACAACGATTGTATTTCAACTGCAACATAATAAAATGACATCCTGAAGTGTTTTCTGTTCTCTGTGCTCAACATGAATCCGGCGGCTCTGCAGTCAGACGTGGTGAGAACAACACATTTGTCTCGTCTCTCCGCTCCAGACCCGTCCTCGTCTCAATAAGTGGCGTCGCTGAGAGATTAGAGGAGTTATCTGTCTTCGTGTCTGTCGCAGGAAGCGCTCGCACATGCTACGCTATTGGCCGAGACGTTCACATCAGAGTTGGTTTCCTCTTTGCTTCCCCTGTGATTCTGCCGATGGGTCTTTGACCCGTATTAGAGAGGAGCTGTGACCGTCCACGGCTTCCTCCAGTCAGCATCTCAACATCAACACTGTCCTTTTTGGAAATTCCTCTCATTCAGTTTTTTATAATAGAGGAGACTGAATCAGGAAGAGCAAATATAAAACAAGACACAAACCCGGCAAGCAAAAATAAAGACAGGTCGATCGAAAAAAACGTCCTTAAAGTCACAAGGTAAAAGCTAAAATACCAAAAGTGATACAGCATCAGAAACGGGAACAGACGTGTATCTGGCAGACTGGATTGGAGCGTCTTCCTGTCAATCAAACACCTGAGGGAGGTTTGACCCAGGTGACCCAACCCAGTTTGGCGCTGTTCGTTTTTACTGCTGTTGTTGTTTGTATGACAAGTCTTCCAGTTTCTCTTGGTCCATCTGACGATAACAGGTTATAAATGAGGGTCAAAGAACTGAAAGAACTCAACCATGACCGGCGCAGGGGCGGCTGTGGCTCGGGAGGTAGAGCGGGTCGGCCTCCAATCAGAAGATCGGAGGTTCGATCCCCGGCTCCTCCAGTCCACACGTCGAAGACATTGAACCCAAATTGCTCCCGATGGTCAGGCCAGCATCTTGCATGGTAGCTCACCGACCATCGATGTGTGAGGGTGTATGAGAGGCATATACTGTAAAGCTCTTTGTATAAAAGCGCTATATAAATGCAGCCATTTACCATGAGAATAAATGATACCACGTGTGTTACGGTAATGGGAAACCCAGAGGCCCTTTAAGGGATCAGTCAGCTTCCACCATGTGAAAATCAATCTAGTTTGATTGAACAAGGTTTGACAGACCTTGATGTTTATAGTGTATATAGTGACTTTTAGTGCCTCCAAGCCAAGACAAGTGTTTTATCACACACTCAAACGGACCCGCACTAGCTGCTTCCAACAACAACAACAACAACAACAACAGGTACTGGTTGCACGGTGGCAGCTTCCATATACAAAGTGTGTTTCCGCGGTCCCTGGAAGTGGGTCGGTCTCGCGGTGTCTCGGGGGGCAGCGGGATGCGTGGTAATCCCCGGGGTGATGCTCGGCTGCAGACGACTGATCCTACATCTGCCGGGGAGCCGGGGCTGCTGAGTCAGCCTTCAGGATCCCTCCGGGGAGAGTCGGCTAATCTCCCAAGTACCTTCCTCTGTCAGTGGTCCAAGCATCTGTCATCCTGCCTCCGGATACCCCCGACTCCCTCGCCCCATCCCAACCCCGTTTTCTTTTTTCTTTTTTCTTTTTTTCTTTAATTTCAGACAGCTTTGCCCAGTCTCTGTCTTTTTTGGCTCCTGCCGGATATCGTTCTGTCACCTCCCATTAAAAGAGATGCTCGCCTTTGCATTTATCTAATGTGATACCGGCCCGCCAAAAACCTCGGCCGGCTAGCTCAGTACATTGCTGTCAAGCTTCGGCCCCCTGCGTTTGATCGTTTTGTGATCTTCTTGATTGAACTCGTGTCTTTTTTTGTGAGCTGATCTTTAACCCCCTTGTGTTCTCCCTCTGCAGATCTACAACGAGAAGAAGAGCCAGTTTGAAATCAAGAGGAACAACCCCAAGGACCTGGTGGAGAGGGTGGCGCGGGACATCTCCAAGCTGCTCAACAGTAAGAGGAAATCCCTGGAGGTAAGGGGGGGGGGGGGTGTGTCTCTGATCTGAAACATACACAGACATGACTACAGACGCACAGACGAGCTTCCTGGAAAGGTCAACAGGTTATCGTGGTGGTGAAGAGGAGGGGGGTGTGTGTCCGAGGTTATCGAGGGTGAAGAGGAGGGGGGTGTGTGTCCGAGGTTATCGAGGGTGAAGAGGAGGGGGGTGTGTGTCCGAGGTTATCGAGGGTGAAGAGGAGGGGGGTGTGTGTCCGAGGTTATCGAGGTCCTGCGTTTTCAGGGGAGACAGTTATTACCGCCATTATGCCTCAGACGAGTCCTGTGATTGGTTACCATTTGTTTCTTCCTCACAGCGGGGGGGGAGGGGGGAGGGGGGGGGAGAAGAGCGAGAGATACTGAGACAGAGGAATTCAGAGATGAGTAGGAAAACAAAATTGAGCGAAGGAAGGGAGCGGCGGGCGGAGATGAGGAAAACAATCACCGTCAGTTTGCGGTTTTTAAAAGCCAGTAATGTTGAGGCGTGTTTGGACTGATGCTGAAAACATGTTGTCTGTCTGAGAGAGGATGAGTGAGGTTTGTTCAGCTGAGAGCTCGTAAGTCCTAAAGTACCTGATTATTGCTATTGAAAGCTACATTTGTGATTTTCAACCCAAACACACAAACACTGATTCATTTGAGTCACACACACACACACACACACTGTAGTCTCTGAGCCATGGTCCTCTATAAGGGATGTGTGTGTGTGCTTGTGTTTATACTTTAAATGCCACCTTGCACCTACACACATTTTACCATTCACTTATATATGAGATGCTTAACACTCTTGAGCATCAAGTGGTTTTTTTTGTGCCCTGAAATGACCCCTGAAGGCAAAAAGCGCTGCTGTTTCTTCCAACACCGAGCGGCCCGGTTCATTCTAGCACGGGTCCTCGAGGGGAAGAAGGTGTCATGTCTCCCGTGGTCATGTGTGGGATTGGTTTCTTGAACGGTTGCCGGTCCTCCGCCAGGGATGCCCCGTGAGATCAGGCGCCAGTACATGTCCCCCGTCTCCTCCTCCTCCTCCTCCCCTCCTCCTCCTCCTCCTCTCCCCCTCTTGCGCCCCGGCCCTCCTTACCCCAACCTCCACGGACCGCGTTGTCACCTCACATCCTGTCTGGGAGATTCACTCAGGAGGGAGGAAATGAGGTGAAAAAAAAAAAAGAGAGAGAGAGAGAAGGGCTGGAATGAGAATGTCTCCCCGGGGCGTGGAAAAAAAAAAAATCAAGGAAACGATGTTCAGAAATTCATAGATTTAAAAATGAGCAGCAAGCGGGAGGAGAGAGGGAGGGAGGGAGGGGGAGAGGGAGGGAGAGAGAGAGACACTTTGAAAAAAAAATCAAAAGAAGAGAGGAGGGAGGAGAGGAGCAGTGCGAGGACAGAGGGAGTCATCAGGAAACACAAACATGTTTCATTCAGCAAAGTTGTGATTTCTGTCACTGAAACTGAGAATTGAACACTGCAGGTGGATTTGACTCATTCTTCCTCGACACCGGGAGATAAAGAGTGTGTGCACGCATGTGGATCCCAAATAGGAAGAAGAAGTTCCGTTTTTAAATTGATGTTTGATATTACGGATGATGATAATGCAAACTGACTCTAAATACTCTAAATACTCTGTACTGTACAAGCAGCGCTATGAGCCTTAATGGTATAAACACTGCAATTTAAGAAAGGGCTGCATGTGTCAAGTAAAAGAGAAACGTCGGGGAGGTGAGGAGGAGTTACAACACACTCCCATCAGCTGACGTCTCCTGAGGTCAGGGACGTCAGGGGAAGACGGACTTTTTGACAGGTGGACTCATTTTGCGCTGCAGCTATAATACCCACAATAGAGATAATTGATAGCGTGACGCGCGTGCACTTAAGAAACCGCCAGGAGAAGGTAACCATTATCCAAAGAGCATCTAAATAGGCGTGACATCTCACTCGGAGTGTACTCCTAAAAATGGAAGCGGCGGTAAGACTCTCCGGTGTTCATTCTTTCCCCTTCCCTTGTCTTAATCTCTTCCTGTCTGCTCTCCCTCGTTTCTCTCGCCTCTGGCTTCAGCCATCTTCTTCAAACAATGATCTGATTCTACGGTCGCTGCCAAAATTAAAATGTAACAAAGTGAAACACGAGGCGCCGGCGGGCTGACAGGCCGGCACGCCGCCGCGGGACGTTTCAGAGAAATCTCTTTGTCTGCTGAGGCAGGTTGAAATATGAGTCAGGAGAGCTTCCTGCGCTGTTTTAACTCATTTCAGTGGCCTTGCAGGTTGCAACTGACACCTGGATGGATTATTTATTTGAGGGATACATGCTCACAGATCTGGAGGAGCTGACTCTGCAGCCACTCAAGGGGATGAGCCAGAAAGGGTTTGTACCTCAAACGGTTTGACGTTTGCATCGACGTTGTTACGCACTTTTTTTTGCTTTTTTCAGCTGGTGATGAAAATAATAGAAAAGTTATCTTTAACTTATAGAAGTGTAAGGTTTTGATTGTGCGCACTTAAAATGAGGCGAGCAGCCAGCAGGTCTGGGGAGGGGGTGGAGGGTAGAACAGCAGGCAGCATCAGTCCAAAGCAAATAAAGTCAGAGCTCTTTACTTGAAGAGATCCAGAAAACAACTCACATGCAATGGTAGCCTCAGGGCTTCTCACAGCCCACGGTCAGAACAACGAGAACAAACACGCTCCCATTACTCAAACCCAGACTTAAATATCTTACGGGTTCTACCAAGTGCCAAAGGCGTGGGGGTGCTGGATGTCAAAGGCCTCAAACCAGCTAAAACAAATGAGGGACTGAGCCAAGTTCCCAACCCCCCACGGTGACCCCAGATCCACCGAGATACAGAGAACTAAATAAACTCAAGCAAAATCATCAACTATTCCTCTCCCCCCTCCCACCTGGTCCACTTGGTGCAACCCCAGACATCACCACCAGATACAAACGGACGGGAGACTCGACGCCCTGAACGCTGCTGGGTAACATTTTTACACGTCAAATAAAAGTAAAGACCCAAACTGAGATTTGTTTTGATTCCCAGTCGGGACAAAGATCCTGGAAGAAGAGCTGTGTGTGTGGGAGACACAGGCCCTGTTCGAAACCGTTCCCTATTACAGAAGTAGTGGACTATATAGTGTGTCCGCCATTTTCTACTAGTGTCCGAATTCTCAACGGTTAATTTGGTTCACTATATAGTCCACTATAAAATACCCACAATGCACAACAATTTGTAGCGAACAGACGATGTACCCTACAATTTCTCCCGTATACCACAATGCAATGCGTTCATGTCATGTGAAGATGGCAAATTTTTTTTAAAATTATTATTTGTTTGTGATTTAATATTATTTGTGATTTAATATTCAATACTGCAAAAGTGATACTACCTGAGTACATGTCAACCTGCTGAGTGCTCGGTGTGTTTACGTGATGCTGGGCGCGTCCGCTTGTGTCACGTGAATATCCGCCGCATTTTTTTGAACGCGGTGATGTTCAGCGTAGTGTCCGAAACCTCGGTTGGTCGTTGGTCGTGGACTATCTGACAAACACTACATAGGGAATAGTGAGTGAGTGAACGAGTGAACCGTTCCGAACACAACCACGGTGTAGGTGTAGGGTGCAGCAATGTCATCGGGCGCGCTTCTATGATGTCACACGACTCAAACCAGGAAGTGGACCTCAGGGAGAGACAGCAAAGTAAAGGAAAATAAATAACAAAATAAAGTCACCACAGTTAATTGATCGATACGTAACTTAAGAACATGATAGGACAGGAAGTAAATGTGCGTGAGGCTTTTCACCTGAGCTGTGAGGAGATAAGACCCCAGGGTTTTATGGGAAATATTATTTTGAATGTAGAAAATCTCTCTCTATTCCATTTCTGTCTCTCGCTCCTGTGATAGATTTGGCAGCGTTCAGCTTTAATGGCTATCTTATCTACAGCGTGTTGAGTGCTTCAGTCCAACACGCGCATCACTTCCCCCACCAGCCGTCTCTTCTTCTAACGGCGAGAGGCTTCGTTAACGGAGATCATAGGAAACAGGGAAGCGGTAGGAAGTCGGCGGGAGCTTCGCGGCGGCCCGGTGGCGTGAGAGAGTGTGTTTCTTTTCTACCGACGCGCATCGTTGTTATCGCGACCAAACCCGAGCGGCGCCACCTGAGCGGCTCCCTGACAGGCCTTTTAACCCAGAGAACACAGCCCCTCCATGTAACCTGTCATGTGTAGAAAAAAACCTCTTTGAGTTGCCCCCCCCCGTGATGTGTCCCCCCCCCTTTTTTTCCCCCCCGAAACCAGCCGAGACGCCGCGACATCCTGTAAGCTGTCAGTCAAAAAAGGCGGGGCAGAGTCGAGCTGTCAGTCAGGGATTCCTCACAGCCTCGGGGGGGGGAGGAAGGGGGGAGACGAGGCCACGAGCCGCAGACAGAGATCGCGTTACATTCCCATCAGACGCCGCGCAGCAAAACTACCATTGTCGAGGCTCTTAAGTTAGGATTTCACAGAGGGGACTGACGGAATAGAGAAGGGACTAAGGTTGGTCTAATCCAATTACACACATCTCTATACTTCCAATACTACTTACAGGCTGAGGAACGGCTGCCTCCGGGCTGCTGTGGACGGATGGGTACGCAACCCCCGGGCTCTCCGCTGGGTTCGGGTGTTGAAGCGGTTGCTGCGGGTCCCGAGCTATACGGAGCCACGCTAATCACGCTAAGACGAGGACGAGGCCCCCGTGGGAATATCCCTGTGTGTCCTGATGCTAGCGAGGTAGCCGCGGGAAGCGAGCGAGGGAGGTTGCGCCACCAAAATGGAAAATCCAGAAAGTTGTGGGAGAGTTATTTTGTTTTTTTTTTGTAGATTATTGATCTTTGGATTCAGGGCTTTGTAATGATATATTACATGGTAGGAGGGAATCAATTATTTGTTGTCAATTATTTCTTGAACAATTGAGTTGAATCGAAAAAGCTCCTTTTGTTCAAAGTTTGTGGTGATAAATGAGCCTGTGTTCACGCGCGTGGTCACGTGGTGTTCTGCTGCGAGAGAGGGCCTTAAAACTACAGCCGGCACGCGGCATGACGAGGATTTGATACGAGGCGAATCGAAGAAGACGGAGATGTCCTGTGACTTTGCGGTCACGCTGATCGTGATCGTGAGAGATGGCAGGAGCTCGGACCGGACACTGTGCAGGGATAGCAAAAGTGCGCTTGACAGATTGAATCAAGTCAGCCTGCGTGGGCCTCCCTTCCGTCTCCTCCTGACCGTGGAAACCAAGACGACGGGAGCCCGGGGGGCAGTCGGGGGGGAGCCGGGGGGGGCCGGGGGGAGCCGCTCCGAGTCATCCGGCATTTACGTTACAGCCGTTCATAATTCACAGAGACACGGACGGGCCACGCGCAACGTCTCGCAAACAGGTGTGAGCTGGACGGATGCAGCTACGGTGCTTATACGTTCCGACACAAATGGAGAAACACGTGCAAAACTTATGTGTACGTGCTTGGGAATAGTACCTGAACTATCCACCGGTGGTTCCACTGAAGACGTTGGAGCTGGCGATTGAGCGATTATCGCGCCGCATGATGGTTGAGGGTCTTTCGTACCGCACTATAACACAGTACACAGGAAATTCATCAGTGTTGGAGATCACCGTGATGCCACTGGTTATATGAATCCACACCCATCACAGTCAGTTTAACACTTCTGATGGTTTTGAACGTTGAACACCCGCCCCAGAGCCACATCAGCCCTGTGAGTGGATAAACAACTCTCCAATCAACACTTCTCAAAATAACCGTCGCTGAAAAATCAACACGTACGAACACGATTCGCTGTGTAACTGTGAAGCAACTTCCTTTTCCGATGAGATTCGGGGCGCTCGTACACAAACTTTGATGATTTATTAGTTAGGTAACTAATCAAAACGCAGAAAACTGCTTGTTTGGTTTTCTATGTTGGGTCACGCTTCATCTACAGCGGGGCTTTGAATATAAACTTTTTTTTTTCCCATTAAAAGTGCACCAAGAAACCCACGAAATTACCAGTTTTACTGCTGCTACTGTGGGACCGTAACCGCCTCCTTGGAGAGAGTGTGCAGCGGTTGATGACTTGAGTCGTCATCCCAGTGAGATCTCAGACGCCTCAGTGACTGGCTTTAATTGAACAGGCACCCGGCACAAATAACCAATTTATGGCAGCTAAATTTAGCCCTCAGTATTTTAAAGGGCCACAAGCCCTAAAAATAAGGCTTACGCAATCACACATCCTGTGGTGCAGCTCCGCGATGAGTGAGGGCTGTCACTCAAAGGTAGAGGATACTGCAGAGTTGAGGGGTCTGGTCACTGCTGTCAGTCCTGCCTCTGACTCCTGCAGGTCGCAACTGACACCTGGATGGATTATTTATCTGAGGGATACGTGCTCGCAGATCTAGAGGAGATGACTCTGCAGCCACTCAAGGGATGAGCCAGAAAGGTTTTGTCGCTCAAATGGTTTGCGTGCGGCGACGTTTGCGTCTCCCATATATCTACATCAGCTGGAAGACTCCACTAAACAAGGTTTCTGCAGCAGTGTGGCAGCAGCTGGCGTTTTCCCCCGGTGAGCGGCAACACCGGCAGCAAGCGATCATGTCCCTCCTGTCGGTGTGGAGCGACGACACATGAAGGAGTTGTCTCTCTCTTTCGGAGCGCATGAGATTTCCCCGCAGCCTCAAACGCCTCGCACCTCATTCTGGGAGGGATTTGGGGTAATTCAAGTGAAATATTGTGTGACTAAGAGTCGTCTTCTTCTTCTTCTTCTTCTTCTTCTTCTTCTTCTTCTTCCTCTTCTTCTTCTCCTTCTCCTTCTTCTTCTTCTTCTTCTTCATCATCTTCATCTTCTTCTTCTTCTTCACGTCTTCAATACACCCATTCCCCCCTTCTTGTGTTTAAGCAACTTGTTCACGTAGCAGTAGCATCTGCTTCACTCCTTCATTTCCCCGTCAGCAAGAGACAAATGCTTTTATTTTACAAATGCTGCTTTGATGCAGCCGTTTCCTCTTCTTCTTTTTCTTCTTCTTCTTCTTTGTTGTAGTACTAGTAGTAGTAGTTTTACATGTACAGGTTTTGCTTCACTATGTCTGTTCAGAGAGTTTAGCTCCTATGAACCGTCACTTCTGTGATGTCAGGGGTTCAGGTCCCGTCCTGCCCTCATCATAGCATTAAAACTTGATCCCAGCACTTACTATTAACCTCCCTGCCCTCGGTGTGGCTGGTGCTCATTTAGGGAGCTTAATGAATTACAAGGCCTTCATAATGAGTGAGCCTGAGCGGAGCGGTGGGGAGGTCAGATGGTCTGAATGACGACTGAACCCAATCACTAGTCACAACTTCAACATGCATGGAGATGGAGTCTGTGGAACTTCATATTAACCCCCCCCCCCCCACACACACACACACACACACCAAGAAGAGGAGAATCGAACAAAGTAATTTGGTTTTCCATTTCCTGTAGGCCTTTGGAGAAGCAGTTATAACTCTGCGGTCCCATCAGGGAAGAACAGGGGAAGTAGGCCAAGCTCTCCTTGGGTAAAAATAGAAGCGATAACTTTGCCGCTCGTCGTGCAGGCTGATTGGCAAAATCATATCAAGTTCTCATCAAATTTGTTCTGTGAGATTCTGTCAGGTTTCTCAGAGCAGAGGCTGGACTATTCCTGGACTGTTCCTGGATTATTCCTGGACTGTTCCTGGATTATTCCTGGACTATTCCTCCTAGCCGGTTTGGAGTTTCCTCCCAAATCACCAAAAAGGAAATTCAGATGCTCAAGATATTGACTTCCTTCATTGACCTCC